>KZ308247.1:797430-1079299 GCA_000376725.2 Ladona fulva
CTTTGAAGTAATCTTCACCATCCATTTCTATAAAGATGAAGCCTGCAAACATTTATTACATAAAAAATATAAGTACATAAAGAAAATTCTACAAACTTTAAACAACTCAATTTGAGAAAACTATAAGTGAATGACAAACAAAGGGGAAAATGAAAGAAAAAAAAATAAAAATAAGTCACTATTTGGATGTTTTTATTGCAGGATTTTACAGATTTGGACACTTACACTGCAAATTAACTCTCTTTAATAGTAAGTGAGTGAGATCTACTTCCATGTTAAGCCTTTTTGCAGTATCACACGATTCATTTGTCATTATAAATGGATAGAAATTTTCTTTTTTTACTATTTTTCCCTAAGAACGCAACTTAAGAGTAAAGAATAATATAAAATTTACAAAATATCTCATGAACAACAACCTCCAGTCAAATTCAACATTAGCATATAATCCTAACACATATTGACCAATTGATGTACACATTTAGAGGTAATATTACAAATATATAGGTAAAAATATACATACTTTCATTTACATTGAAATGATTAAGTGTGACTAGGAAATCACTGAATTTTGATTTATAAAATTTACCGATAATTTATAACAAAATGAGCAGTTTAATAGGTATACTTCAGTTCTTCTGTTAAAAATAAACAAGTAACTGAGGTAAGCTTCTCTAAAACGTTCATTAAAATTCTGTATCCTAATATTTTTCTTGTTAGGATATTCTAGCTTATTTCATGGATTCATGTTATTCAAAGAAAATTAGCCACTGTACATCTATAAGTCAATCAATTTCAGCTTAATACTTTAAAAACAATGAAGATATAAAACTCATTTAAAAATAGTAATTGAGAAGCATGCACTATGAGCTAGTTCCAAAACAGAGTAATGAAGCAGCATAAATGGCATTTCCTTATTTTTTACTTTCCTTATTATGAAACTTAATGTAACAATAGCAACCAAAAGGAAATGAAAATTTAGCACCTAAGCAATTTTGGACCCATGAATTGATTTAATCAGGCATGTTTCCTATACTTATAACTCAATTCTTCATAAATGAACATTAACATTTCTTTAAAAATAATGTATTCAAAATATAATATCTCTGAGTATTCTGATACATAATATTCCACTTGTACAATGATTCCTTGAGCAAATATGAGGCATACAAGCTGTTGATAGTAAGCTTGTCTAATATAGACATACAAAGGACAATGTGAAAATGCATTTACTTGTACTCTTCATTGAGAGCTCTTCCAATAACCAGTCTTCTAACTTCACTGGTACCTGCTCCAATTTCATACAACTTGGCATCCCTAAGATAACGTCCAGTTGGATAGTCATTTATATAGCCATTTCCACCTAAAATCAACAGAATCATATTCTTAGTCACCACCCCATTATTTTAAATATTAAAATCTGATACTACCTTGTTACTTAGAGCATATAAACAAAACCTTGATCTCCTCCATGATACATTAATACATATTTACCATAGAAAAGTTTGTGTTGTTTAAAATTAATTTAAAACAGATATATACAACTCAAATTGAAATTAATATTACATACATGGAGAAACCCAGGAAGGACCCAGCTAACTGAAACATCTACACAATATTTCAGACATTAAAGTATTTTAAAATTACAGGAGGAAGATTGCCTATCATGTATATAAGTATATATTTACACATTTAGTAGAGGAAATTCAACTGAAAAAGGAAATATGATATACATTAATATAATTTATTTCCACAGGAATTATTTAAGTGAAATAGTGATTTGAAGTGGTGATATGCCCCAAATATTAGCTTCTTCTTATGCTCAAATACATATATTTATAAAAAGTTGACTTTCATAAAGTTAATCAACATTAAATGAATCTAATTAACTTTTAGTAATTCCAAAAAATTCCAATAATTTTTCACCACATTTAGGTAAGGTAACAGTTTTTCTTTCACAACTCCATAGTCATTAACTTAAAATTTAATATATACCCAAAACGTTGCAGGTTACAATTGTTACAGCTTGCAGAGTGAAGATAAGACCCTATATTATAGGAGAGATATTCTAAATGATTAGGGGATTACCAATTGGACTTAAAGAAGTTAGAAGATAATCTAAAATGCTGATAGAACTCCAAGAAGGGCACCTGTTTTTAGAGGCATAAAAGATGGAAAACTTGGGGGTATAGTATTTCTAATCAATTAAAATCATGTAAATAGAATAGAGATAGCACCCAATAGAATCATATAACTCAAGATGAGAGTTATTTTGTTGAGGTCATCTAAGTACAAGCATTAACACCAGAGAAGAGGAAATAGAATACTTCTTTCATAGAAGTATTCTATTTCCTGAGAATGATAAGTAGCACATTATCTTAATGATCTAGTTAGTTTCAGTGTACTGGGTACTTATTAATGGAGTTATTCTGAAAATATAAATTATACTCTGAACTGAGTGAAGACAGAAGTAGAACGTGGCAAGAATAAGAGCTGTACTTTTCAATCGTCCAAATCTGAATTTTCAAGGGCATTGTTTTCAATCAAAAGAACTTTAAGAGAAATTTTTCCTAGAAAGAGGAACAACAGGAGAGCATATTAAGGATTCATTCAAGAGTTATAGGGATACATCCCTAGATTTAATAATGGACATCTATCTAGCATTCTTTTTTGTCAATTCTCAAGAATTTTATTTCTCCTTTTCTTCAAAAGTTAACTTATTAGTTGTCCATTAAATTTTAGCTTTTAACCTTTGAAGTAATCTTCACCATATCTGAATATACTACTTTAAATCTAGATTTCTAGCTAGTCAGCATGAAGGTTATACAATTCTAAATGAACTTCAGGAAAATGTTTTTCAAATAACTGATAATCTGGATTTATGACACAGCCTATTTAAATATTTCATCTTTGAATATCTAGAGCTAGCATTAATATGTGCATGGGTATAAATCTGAAAATTTATGTGAATAATCCAAAAAATACCAAGAAAAAATCTTATTAGACAAAAATTCATTAGCTAGTTTATTCGTAAGTAGGGTTACTGTATTATAGGATAAAAAAGTTGCTCTGAAACTAAGTCTGAGCTAATTCCATGTTTTTTCAATATACTTTGAGTGAATGCAGCATTACAACTTATTTCATTATTTAATTACATTACAATATTGCACTCCACTCCATTACAAAAAGATGTAAATAAATTCACATGGTCTGCAAGAGGTTTCTGATCTATTGATTGTGTGATTGTCAATCGAAAACTAACACCAAGGATTATTGGTAGTAGTAGTATTATTATTATTAAAAGTGCCTCGACTGCTAAGTTCATTTTGCACATAGGCCCCCACCGGGAATCGAACCCGGGACCGCTTTCACCGAAGTCGAACACGTTGCCCACTTGGCTAATCGGGAGCCCCAAAAGGATTATTGATACACATGTTTACAGAGGTAGGAATATCAATACAGATCATTATTTAGTCAAATCTAAGACTCAAGTGGTCAAGATGGAAAGGAGCAACTAGACTTCAAATTGCAAAAGAAACAACAAAATATACTATCTACATGAACAAAGTATCCAAAATTTATATCAGCAACAAAACTACTACAAGAAACAACTACAAGTACTATTATAACTGAAGAATAGAGCAATATTGCAAATGCCATTAAAAAAATAGGAAATGAAGTAGTAGGCATGAGAACAAAAAATAAGCAAAAAAGAGGTCTGAGAATCTGGAATGAGGAATTAAAAAGAGCCAAGACAGAGAATACAGGTAATACTTTCAAAAAAGAATCCGAGGAAGCAAAAGAAAATTATCATGTAATTAGAAACAAAAGAATTGATTGTATGACAAGCACATATGTCAGCTTGGAATACATTTATAAGTAATATAGAAAATGATGCATATGGCAGACAGGAATTTGCTTATAAAATGATAAACCACCTGAATAAAACAGAAAAGGATGTAGCATGGATAAATTTAATATCAATGGATGATTGGATTAATTATTATCAACAGCTCAGCAGCACATTCAAAGAAGCTAAACCTGAAAAACAAACACCTGGTCTAGATCCCATTGATATAAGAGGAATGCATACTGTTTTAAAGAAAACAAAAAACAGGAAAGCACCTTGGCTAGGTGGTATCAACTCTGAATTAATAAAATATGGTTGCCCCCTCTTGCATTTGAGATTGCTATATCTCTATAACGTACTGGACAAGCCTTGAAATACCAGACAAATAGAAAGCTGAAAAAGTAATTCCAATATTAAAAAAAGCCAAATAAAACAAACCACAAAATTACAGAGGAGTTAGCCTATTAAATACAGCTTATAAAATATACAGCAAAATCATCAATGAATGACTACAAAAAATTTCAGAAGTTTTACTCCTCAAAGAAAGGATTTTGCAAGGGACAATCATGCATTGACGACGTTTTAGCTTAAAACTGATAATACAATAATGTATAGAATTTAAACTGGAAACACACATAGCCTTCATAGATTATCAAAAAAATCTAAATCTAATTAAAACCATACAATCTCTTTATAAAAATACAAAGATCTTAATTGATACTGACAATGGAAGAAATCTGTCACAAGAAATTATAACCAACCAAGGTGATAGACAAGGGTGTTCTTTATCACCTACATTATTTAATATATACATAGATGACTGCCAATGAGAATGTAAGAAAGTTACATCAACAAGAATTCAAATAGGAGAAAATGAATTTTTAAGATCTATGCTGTTTGCCAATGATCAAGTCATAATCCAAGAAAATGAAGACAATTTACAATTGGCCGTCCATAAATTAAATCTGATATCTAAAGACTAACTTCAAAATATCTATACCGAAAACCAAGACAATGGCATTTCTGGGAAAGTACTCAATCCAATCTAAAATAATGACTGAAAATATTATCTTACATCAAATATCAAATTTTAAATATCTGGGATGTAACATTACTTATGACGAGAACAAAGATATTTTAAATAGAACGACCAAATACCAAAGAGTATACGGGACCATGAGGAGGACCTGAAAGGAAAAACTGCAAGGGAAACATAAAATTTTACAAAACAATCACTGTCCCCACATTACTTTATGGATTGGAAGCTTGGGTTCCTAGGAAGAAAGACCACAAGCAGATAGAGACATCAGAAATGAAATTCCTTAGATCTGTGAAGAGCTGCACACATCTAGACCACATAAGAAATGAGGACATAAGGTTGGAGTTTGAAGAGTAGCCAGAGACAGAGACGGCAGAAAACTATAAAAAAAGATGGAGAGAGCATGTTGAATGTATGCCTTTAGAAAGGATTCCCAAAAAGGTTTTGGAATACAAGCCTTTAGGGAAAAGAAGCATTTAGAGGCAGAGATCACATTGGTCAAGCCAGTACAGGTAGCATGCCTAAACCAGGAAAGGAAGATGATTCCATTATATTCATTGCAGGAACTACAATTTCGAAGTAGGATGACTGAAAAATTGACCAGGACTATACATTACAACTGGAACAGTCCTGGTCAAAGCAGGATATATGGTAAACCTAGTCATAAGCCAAGACTTAATTTTGTCTTCTTTAAAGGAAGGCATCATGATATGTTTAGGTACGTATTGCCTTTGAATAACCTGTGTCATCAACCCAGATCAATTTTAATTGAAATATTCCATTAAACATTAAAAATACACACCAATGATTCTTACTAGTATACAATGTATATTAAAAGTGTAAGGAAATGATGAAAAAGTACTTTGAAGCATAAAAATTATAGGTAAAAATATAAATTCTTTGTTGCAGAACAGAAGAAATAAAATTCTCCCTAAATGAGATAGGAATGCATCATGAAATGCTTCCTCTTATAGGCCCCCCTATGTTGTTTACAAACCTACATCTGCTTGACCTTGAAGGATGTAAAAACTAAGGTATTTAAATGGCAAAGTTGATTATTCATCACTTTTATGTTGGCATATTGCTTAAAATGAGGTTCACTGACAAATGCCTGAATGAGAATGGGCCTGAGAATGTCTATTGCTTTAATGCAAGGAGCATATTCTTCAGAGGGAGGTGAAGTTATAGCATATAATAGGATAGCAAATTTTACCTCATGTCCAATTAACACAACATTTAATACAGTCTAAATTAGATATTTTAGAAAAAAGACTTAATTTCTACAATCTACTCTGATAAAAATTTCAAAAGCAAACTAGAATTATTAAGAAAACAATCTGTTACAATAACTTATAGCTTACCAAGACACTGTATTGCATCAAGAGCCATCTGAGTAGCTTTCTCCCCTAAGTATAAAATGACTCCAGCGCAATCTTTTCTGCTTACACTTCCCTTGTCACATGATCTGGCTACACTGTACAGATATGAGCGGCAAGCACTCAGGGTTGTGTACATATCAGCAATTTTGCTCTGAAGGTAGAGAGTACTTTCATTTAGACAGTGATATCTGAATTGAGATTAAGTTCTCCAGAGTAAGCTAATTCTAAAAATTTAAAATACATTTCATACAAAATGTGAAAGTTACAATGTAATATGTAAACAGTACAATGAAAACGAAAGTACATACTAGTAATTATATGCCTGTAGAAATAGAATTCAAGTAAAGTTCATCTATATAGTATTATAAGTTTTGAGATGCCTATCCCATTTAAGGAGTTAATTTAATATCTCCATGATTTAAAACATTTATGGCAGTAATATATAAAGTGTAGGGCCCTCACATTTTCAAGAGTTTCTTGCAGGCTTGTAGTCCACAAGGTGTTACTGAGTTGGCCATACATTCAAGCTTTTCATCCTCATTGTATTAAAAAGACTTCAAAAATCTCTTTTCTCAACAAGATAATAGGCAATACAGAGCCAAAATTTTATTAAAAATATTGCAAACAATGTTCTACAAACAAATGAAGGAAAAAACCAATCTTACCTGAGGTATTACATACATTTCAACAGTATTTCTATTGCTCCTTACTAATCTAATATCTCCTATTTATTATGGACCGTGGTTTATAAAATTTCTCTATGTATTTGTAAAGCACACATCAACCAGAAAATACAGTGATTTTCTTTTCATAATCTGTTAGTTCTTATCATGCAAAAAGTAATCTCTTTAATTTGACATAAAATCAAAAAGTTATTTTTTGCTGTTTTATGCATATGTACCAAAGGGAAAATCCTCTCTCAACCTACATGACTATTTACTATTTCAATTTTATAAATCTTTCATACAGTGAATTACTAAAAAATCGAAGGGTATACATTTCTGCCACGTGATCTTATGCAGTCGTTGGGACAGAGAGTTCACAATCTGGCAATACCGCAAGCCAACCCGCCAGCAATAAAATGGTATCTTTCTTAAGGGCCCCAGGAAGCACACAAGATGATGGATTCTTAGCGGAAGATATGTAGGATAGTTTTCATATTAAGAAAGAGCCTGATTTAGAATTTAGAAAATTCTTCTTCCCTTTGATATGACTTTCGTATCCTTCATGTATTGAAATTATACCACAATTATTACCTACATAAGGACCAATGTACTACCTAAGATTAAGATTTAGATGCCCCTTTGCTTAATAGCCCTCCTATATGAATAGATTAATAATTTAAAATCTGAAATACAAGGGAATAAAAAATTACTTTATGAAATTTAACCTCAGATAATTTTTTAATTAAAACATTTTGTGGATGAACTTCATGCTTTGTAGATAGTATTTCTTGAGCGATGCAAAATTATGGTGCTCCATCTCTTTTTATTTTAGAGTTTCCTTCTTCTTTTCCGACGCTAATGCATTTTCACTGTAATATCAAGAATAAACTTAATAAATTTAGTCTGATTTAAATATTCCCTTTAGAAGAATTAACTCTCTGTCCCAACAGCTGCATAAGATCATGAGGCAAAAATATATACCTGTTTGATTTTTTAGTAACTCACTGTACATGTGGCATGAATGCATAAGATGTAAGATACCATTCACTCTAAAATGCATCCCAAATGGATACCAATCAATTACAATTTTATCTCAAATTCCATGAAATGTACTCTTTGAATGAATGAAAATGGTATGCCTTGATCGTTGATACAAAATAAATATTTTGAATGATACATTTTGGAAGTCAATTTCTAACTTAAATCTTCTTCTTATGTTGTATCAGTACATTAAATTAGAAAAAAACATCAATCAATTCTAGAAAAGCTTGATCTAAGACACTGATTTAATGTAATGTAGAGGTAATTTAAGGTAAAACCAAAGAGAGACCATATATTCTTGAATTTAAGATGTACCCATGTTTTGGAAGTCAAGTTGGGTGAAAAATAATGACATAATAGTGAGACTCATGCTACTCTACAGATAAAAACTACTAAGAAGTATTGTAATTTACCAGTGTACCAATGAAAGACAATGTGAATGCTAATGATTGCTTACAAAGAGGACTTTAAGTGGCATAGAGAAAAGTGAATCACGGCTTAAAATGTTATAGTTCAAGTAACTTTTCTGCATGACATCTTCTATAGGACAATACATTTTAGTTTGCGAATAAAATAAGGTAACCTTTACCTAATGGGTCTTAATGATACATTATTTTTTGGTTCTTTGGCAGAAAATAATTCCAGTTTTGTCTATCACAAACCAAAACTTCAAAGCACTTACACATCTGTAAGACTGGAATAATATCATTGAAACATTGAGTTGTATGGAGGGAAGAATAACATGTAAACTGGAAATAGAAGACAAATAATAGAGAGTTTAATATACTTACAAACAGGAAAGAAATTTTTTGGCAGAAAAAGAAAGTTACAAGTAAACCATATTTGATTTGATTCAAGACCCTACAGCTTGCTGCTGCACACAATATCCACTTCACAATGACTGTTACTGTAGAGAGAAGCTGATGTATTAGGGATTATTGAAAGTTTGTAATAGATGAATTTTACACTGAATTGTAAATACTTTTTAATGGGAAACTAGGAAGTGTTAGGTAAAACTGGAATATATTGGTCTTTATTTTTTGCCAAAGAAAAAATATATTACATATCATCAAGAATTCTTCCATGCAGCAGTAAAGGTTCCCTAGTAATACAAATTCAAATCTAAGATGCATCTTACTTTTGAATCTCTAAAAAAAAAAGTGTCTTGAAATAAAGAATACATGGTACACAGTTACTTGAAAGGCAACATAAAATTTTAAGTGAAATTTTTATATAAAATTGAATTACTGTTGAAATGCAAAAGAAAATAGTACCATTTCCTTTATGAAAGGTAAATGAGCTAATGTCACACTTTAAAATTTGGATGGATGTTACCATTATCATCATGATCAAAACTGTATTACGACAGCTTTACTTATTTTATGCTAATTCATACCTGAATAAGTTGAAATTCTCCTATTCTCTGACCAAATTGCTTTCTTACGTGCACATATTCAAATGCTGTATCACAACAAGCTTGCATTATCCTGGAAGATTTGTCTTTGGGTAATATGAATCATATGACATACAAAAATATAATTCATGTTTGCAAGATCAAATGCTTAAAATTTTAACTTAACTGTCATAAATTAGTCATCATTTTTTAAAACTAGACATTTAAAATTTAAGGAAATTGTTCAGTGCAACATAAAAAGATAGTTACCCTAAAGGCCCTCCTGCTAGCACAAGTCTTTCCAAATCCAAGCCACTAAACAGGACATAGATACCTTTGTTCTCTTGACCCAAAAGATTCTTAGCTGAAACAAAAGGAAACACAAAGTTGTTGACTGCAACTAAGGAAGTTTTCTTATAGCCTACAGTCATAAAATTCACAATTATTCCCACATAGAGGGATTTACCTACGAGTTATTTGTTCAGTATGTAGCAATAGGCTTACATAATGAAAAAGTTTCATTCATTGGCCATTTTGAAGGTTATACATGAATAACTTCAGTTAGCCATGGTCTCAATTAACTTTGACTTAATTGAAGATGCATTTAAAAGGACAAATTTGTTTCACTGAAAGCCTAAACTAAATTTTAAATTTATCAAATTTTCCAGTTTCTTTTAATCTTTCCCATGAAATTACTCCAGATTGTGATCAATAAAAAGTTAAAAGTGTATACTGCTTACGACTGCAAAAATGCACAATTTATAAAAGCATGAATAAGTTGACTCTTTCTCAACTCAAAATAACTTATATACACCACATATTCCATATTTATCAGCATATAACACACCTTTTCTTAAAATTTATGGCTGAAATGATACCTGCATGTTATCTGTGAATACTTTATCTAAACTTATCTACTACTACTACTACTACTAATTTGTATCTACTTTATTTAAAGTTAATTGGGTAAATAGGAGCTAATTCATTTAACTCATTTTTAATTTCCTTCTTAAAATTGTGACGTTATATGCCAATGCAAGGTATTTGCTGATATTTTATTTGCATATTTAATCCCTTTTCGATTTTTCTATTCTAATATATTTCAATTCCTTAACAAAGTTTCTTTAATGCCTTTCAGTAGTCAACATGTTTATGTGACTAATGAAAAGTGTTGAAGGCATAAATTGAACAAAAATCAATATCCCATCATGCAAAAATGCATCACCTTCCAGATAGGCTTATCAAAGAAACAAGTGAAACACACTGCTGCAGAACTGGGCTATAGTGAAATCTGTTCACAGAGGGTGCCATGCAAACTGACAGAAGACAACAAACCACCTAAAGGAATGTAGTGAACAGCTTCTGAAATGACATTGTGAAGGGAGAGCAGACTTCCTTCTCAATACTGTGCTGAGAGATAAAACTTGGATGTATCTTTATATTCGAGAAGAAAAGTAGCACAGCATAGAATACTGCTACCATGGTTTGCCAAAATAAGAAAATTTAAAACAGACCCCTCTGTAGAGAGGTCTTCATGGAAGTATTCTGAGCAGTAGTACTAGTAGTCTCAAGGAAGTAGGGGAAAGCATAGCCCCCTTTTTTGTAAGTAATATTTGAAAAGTCTATGAGCGAAGGAAAAGTTCCAAAAGACTGGAAAATTGCGAATGTTACTCCAATATTTAAAAGCGGCTTTAAGGAGGATCCATCGAATTATAGGCCTATATCTTTAACATCATTGAGCAGCAAAAATAATGGAACATATAATAGTTAGTTTCTTAATGGGCTTTCTCAACACTTCCAAATTTATAGTGAGTAACCTACACGGTTTTCGTAAGACACAATCCTGCGAGTCTCAGCTAGCGTTGTTAGTTCATGATATCTTGAAATCTGCTGAAAATAAAAGGCAAGTCGACGTGATATTTTTAGATTTCTGGAAAGCATTTGATAAGGTTCCACATAATAAATTATTATACAAATTAAAAGTTTCGGGTATCAATGGAGAAGTAATAAACTGGATTAAGGACTTTCTTTCCGACAGAGAACAGAGACAGAGTAGTACTAGATGGTGTAAGTTCTAACTCGGTTAAAGTGACCTCGGGCATGCCACAAGGAAGTGTAATCGGACCGTTCCTATTTTTAGTGTACATCAACGATCTTAGCAATAACATTAATAGTAAAGTTAGGATATTTGCGGACGACAGGGTAATTTATAGGGAAATAGGAATCTCCGAGGATAGATTAACCCTATTGTGTGATTTAGATAAAATTATGAAATGGTGCAATGATTGGCAATTAGAGCTCAATATAGATAAATTTTCAGTAATAAACTTCTTCCAAAGGAAAAATAATGCCAATGATTATTCGTACAGGCTCCAAGGGAAAACTTTATCAACAGTAGAAACAGTGAAATACCCTGGAGTAACCCTCACCAATAACTTAACCTGGGGTACCCACATCTGTAATATATGTGGTTAAGCGCTTAAGAAACTTGGATTTGTGAAGAGAATTGTCGGTAGAAGCGAAGAAAAAGTCCGTGAGCGATGTTACGTTGCATTGGTCAGGCCTCACCTGGAATATGCGTGTAGTGTATGGGACCCTGCAGAAAAATGTTGTATTCGGGAATTAGAAAAAGTACAGCGAAAGGAAAAACGTTTTGTAGAGAATTTTTACGACAAGTCAGTTAGTCTTACGCAAAAGCTTCAGGACGGGGGATGGGAATCTTTGGAAGAGAGAAGGCTTAAACAAAGGATAAATCTACTTAATAAATTTAGAGAAAGCATGTTCACAGATGATGTAGCTGACATAATACGTCCCCCATGTTATACAGGCCGTTCTGATACTGCGAGGAAAATCAGAGAAATAGATGCTAGAACAAGTCATTTCAAAAATTCATTTTTTCTGCGAATGATATGCGAAAGCAATTGATTCGCGAAGTAGAGTCAAGGTGCTTGCACCCTCTGCCACAGGCCAAAAGGCGGCTTGCAGAGTACTTATGTAGATGTAGTAGTAGTAATACTATTAAAAGTGCTTCGACAACTGAAGTCATTTTGCATGTAGGCTCTCAAAGCCTACGTACCTAAGCCTAGTGGGAATCAAACCTGGACAGCTTTCACCAAAGCAAAATGCATTGCCCACTTGACTCTCTGGGAGCCCGGTATTCTGAGATTCCAAACATGTGTACATGACTGACTACCTGAAACCTGGGTTAATAGTGAACTCTTTGTAACACTTGAGAGATGTTAAGAAATCTTGGGAGAATGCCACAGCTCTTATAAAGTTGAAATCCCATCCCAACCCCTCTCACAACATTCATACTCCTGAGATTTGTCACCCTAAAAATTTCTTTTCTAATTCAAAGAGGGGTATTAAAGGTTTTAATTTCACCACAGATGATGAACCGAAAGACACAGAAAGATACAGGATCAAGGAAAGACTGGCGGTATTATTCATCAACAGGATGAGAAACCTGTTCACCATTGGAAGAAAATTTTCTGTTATTCCTTGGTATTCAGCTGCATGGCTCTTCTATGATTAGTAATTCACCTTTCCTAAATTAGTGGAAGAAATTTTTGATTGTGAATGGAAACTACAAGGAAAATTAACTACAGATTTATAGCAAAACAAAATACACTTTTATGTAATATTTGTTTCATTTGACCTCATTTCAATTAAAAGTTATGGGTGACTGTGCATTACTTATCACCTGACCCTTGTAAATGACAGATGGAAAGGCTTACCAGAACACGCTATCATGCCAAACAAATCCTATTTGCTTTGATCTGCTAAGGAATATGTGCATCTACTATATCAGGATATGGACAAGCTTTAAAGGATGACAGCCTTACTGCAAAAATGGGGTATGCCTCAACCAAGACTACAGACACCAACTCATAAAATAAATTCACACTGTTTTAGCAGATACAGCATTCATGAGGAAGATGGAAGAGCTTGTGCAAGTCACCCAAGAGGCTTATTATTGGCATGTAAAACTTGAACATATATCTAGAAGAAAATATCTATAGCAGATACTTAAATATTTCTTTTCTAATAATAATATACTTTATTGGTCATTTTACTGCACTAAATTTTCTCTATGTGCTATCTACTAAAATATTTTTAATAACTATGGGTAAATAGTGTAACAAAATTAACGTAATTTGTACTTTTCGTTGCTATTGCCATTTAACCAAAAGCAAGTATGTATTATATGAGGGGCAGTCAAATGAAAACTAAACACCCGGCATAAGACACATACCTTGCAAAAGTTGGCAACACTGTTATTAAGTATCGAAACTGCCATCCGTAGGGCAGGAAAAATGCATAGTGAAAACGCACAGGTCCACACAGTTGTTTCTTTATTGCTCTGGAGGTGATCGTAGTGAAAAGTGTGTTTGTCCAGCATTGTAAATGAAGGCAAGCAAAGAAGAGCAGAGGTGCGGCTCGTTTCTTGGTGGCTGAGGGTGCTGGAACATCTAATATTCATCGTTGCATGTCTGCTGTGTATGGTGAACCCTGCATGTCCCTGACAAGTGTGCATGAGTGGCAGAAGAGATTTCGTGAAGGACGCACATCACTGCAAGATGATTCGTGCCCGGGACAGGCCTATTGAGCCATTACGCCTGATGTGATTGCACGGATTGATGGTCTGATCCGGGAAAACAGACGAATCACAGATCACACATCACATGGCTCCGTGCACGTCATTATCAAAGATCACCTGCAGTTCCGAAAAATTTGTGTGCAGTGGGTTCCACATCAACTGATGTAGGGACAAAAGATTGACAGAATGGCTGCATGTCTGAGTCATTTGCAGCTGTACCACGAGGAAGAGAGTGCGTTTCTGTCACGTATCGTCACAGGGGACGAAACGTGGGGCCATCATTTTGAGCCCGAGAGCAAACGGCAGAGCCAACAGTGGAAACACATCAATTTTCCCCCGGCAAAGAAATCCAAAGCTGTCCATATGAGTTCCGGTCAAGTCATGATGGCCTTCTTCTTCAACTGCAGAGGCCCTCTTCTTGTCAAATTCGTAGAGCGTGGAGCCACAGTCAATGCAAAGCGCTATGCAGACATGTTGCAGAAACTGTGATGCACCTTGAAACGCCCTGGAATGCTGTCGGACGGAATCATCCTTTTGCATGATAACACCCATCTCTATACTGCCAATCTGGTGAGGGATAAGCTTCAGAGATTTGGCTGGGAAACACTTCAAGATCCTCCCTACAGCCCAGATCTTTCCCTTTGTGACTTCCACATTTTTGGGGACCTGAAGAAAGACATTCGTGGATGTCGGTTTCATTTGGACGAGGAAGTGCAAGAGTCTGGGGAGGTTGTGGATCCGTCAGCGACCTACCTCTTTCTACAAGACTGGAATTGATCGCCTCGTCTCCCAGTGGGTTAATGTATTAACACTTCTGGCAATTACTTTTGAATAAAACAAAGTCTATTGACACTTTGTAGTAGGTGTTTGGTTTTCATTTGACTGCCCCTCATATACCATTGGCTAGATAAATAGGTAATAAACGTAATATTCATCCATCACATTGGAAAATTAACTGTTTTTTACCAGGTATTTTGCAGTTATCAAAAATAAGCTCTCCAGTGTTTGAACCTCTCATTCCAAGTTTGTCCAATTTCTGGGCTGTTTTAAATCCATCCATTCCACGTTCAACAATGAAAGTTGAAACTCCATGTTGGGGTTTGGAAGCTGAGGGGTTTGTTTTGGCATATACCTGAACACATAAAGGAATGGCTGCAAAACTTCTGTTGAATATTAATAACATTAGCAATGATTAAAATATTTTTCAGGATAAGTAAGTTACAAAACACTTACAACTAAAACATCAGCATCTGGTCCATTTGTGATCCAAAATTTGTTTCCATTCAAAACATAGTAATCCTTAACTTTTTCAGCCTTTAATTTCATGGATACCACATCTGACCCAGATCCAGGCTCTGACATTGCTAATGCTCCAATGTGTTCACCAGATGAAAGCTGAAATTTTATCGCAACACATTTTTTCAACATTATTTCGAAAATCTTTCTTCTTAACTTAAAAAATTTATCAAATTTAACATAAGAAATCAAACAGACATAATTAAAATGACAGCAGAAAAGCTATTGAGTTTTGATGTAACAAAAATTAACACAATATCATTCAAAGAATTACATACTTCACCAAATGTTTTTGTAAGACTGAGTTACAAGGATAGTGTCAAATTACATCCTTAGAATACCTTCTTTAGCAGTATACATCACTCTTCTTGTGTTCATTTATAAACCAGGGATTTTTACTGATTAAAAATATACTTTTATAAAATAAAGAAAATTCACTAATACTCGGGTCATCATTTCTTTTTTATCTGAAGGAAGGTTTGAGTAGCATGCCCTTGATATCTACCTTTAATTCATAAATAACACAAAATATATAGAACTATAACTAATTTGTTCAATATATCTCAATAACTGGAAGTATCCTTTGCTACCTATAAGAAGCCTTCTTATATGGACAATACCATCTCTTTCTAATCAAATCATCCAGTTTCCCAAAAGCGAACTTTCTTTCATTCTCTAATTCATTCCCTTCTCCATAACCCTATGTCACCTCAGAATTTCAATCTTGAACTTAAAGCTTATCCATTTCATCACAGAAAAAAGTTTTGTATCCAATATGATGGATAATTTATTATAGAAAAAACAGAAGTGCCCCACTATTCACCAGGTTTATTCTTCTGTCTCTACACCTGATGTCTCTCCACTTTAGACTAAAATTTGTTGACAATTTCAGATACAGAATATCAAAAATCTTCCCTACTGAAAATCTTCACCCTGCATTTTACACCACTCTCACCTTAGCAATGGCTGTGACTGAACCAAAGGGAAAAAATTGGGTATCTGCAGATTAGATTTTGGAAAGTGTAATACTTACTGCATAGGTCAGACTGGAAGGTGTTTTCGAACATGTGTGGAAGAATCAAGACTTCCATTTTAAAGAAATCAGGATATTTCCACTTTGTCACTCATTTCAATGAGAACAGTCATAATGCTTCCTTTAACCCTAAAATCCTTAACATTAGCCACAAAGGAAAGAAACTCAGCTTGCTAGAGCAGCTGCAGATTCACTATCACCTTAAATTCTCCATGAACCTTGCTAATGAGTATATTATCAGTGAAAATCAAGCCATCTTACTCAGGTCCACACTTCCCCATTCAATCAAGGAAAATTTCCTATTCCCTTATTTCCATGATCAACCCCTTTCCTCTCTCTTCCCCCTCCCTACATACCATTGTCACCTTCTTTTTCATTGAGAGTATATATTCTGCCCTGCTTTTCTTCTGGTTGCCTTAAGATGAGGTAGAAGCCTTGAAACTAGTCATGTTTTTCAAATGTGATTTCTAAGGATGTAGGCAAATTTTGTTTTTACTGCCTCAAATATATGGAACTGTTCCTTTATAAACACCATAGAAGAAAGAAGCATTGTTTCCAAAATGCACACGGTATTTTCAGAAATCAGTAATCTGGAACTTTCAATTTATCTGTAAACAAGACAAGAGTTCCATCTGCCAACTGAGGGTTATTCCGTTATACCCCCTTGGTGCAGTAGTAGAATTACAGTAGAGAACCTCCACAGCTGCTCATGAGGATTTCTTCCAAACTAATTGAACCAAATAGAGTTGAACCTGCTCCTGGGAGATCCTGAAGGGATTGACTGTGGGGCTCTGGAGCTATCCAGCAGCCAACAATAACTCTCCAATGTTAGCAATTAGGATGGCATCTCAATTAAAGGCAAAAGCTGCACAAAATCATTTGCCATTTACAAAACTTTAATTCAATCAAATCAAATATCATGTATGCCAATAAATACATACAAGTTAACTAAATTTGATTTGTTATCAAGAAATAACAGAATTGAGACAGCATAGCAACCTCGATAACTCATGTAATCCAACTGATTTCAACAAAATTAGGCGGTGCAATGGAACAGTATTGTGCTATCCAAGATTGTAATTTAATGATACATATGTCAAATAAAAACAGCATTACCAGAGTTCCTCAGTTACATGAAAATGAGTTTATTTACTGCACTATTAAAGATTTAACAATTACCAACTGACCTTGAGAATTTTAATGCTGTTAACTCTTTTGAATGTAAATTAAAATCTTTTCTGTTTGAAAAAATTTTTTATACAGTAAATGATTACATAAACGCCTTTTGGTGGAGCTTATATCATGCATATGTTCTTTGCCAAATAAATTATTATTAATGCCATAAAACAGCAGATGTTGGCATTGATGGGCAAAATATCTTAAGAAATTAAGCGGCAAATTAACGCCATAATCATAACTTTAATTCGCAATATATAGAGTACAACGCTGATAAAAAGCAATAGGCAAAAAACTTAAAGTAATCAGATTTTTAAAAACATTATTACCTTGGGTAAATACTTAGACTTTTGCTCCTCATTTCCATTGCGATGAATTTGATTAACACAAAGATTTGAGTGAGCTCCATAGCTCAGCGCAATTGCGGCGCAAGCACGCGAAAGCTCTTCCATGATTATTACATGATCTAAATAAGAGCCATCAGTTCCACCATATTTACTTGAAATAGTAATTCCTAGAAGACCTAAATCACCCATCTTCTTCCAAAAAGGCTGTAAAAGCATTTCAAAATCGTTTACATTATGAATAAAAGAAATTGAATTAGGAATAAATTCCAACAAAACTCTTACCCTTAGATTATCAAATCCATTTTTCTTGTCTATTTCATTGGCATAAGGAGCCAACTCTTTCTGAGCAAAATTGAACACTGTCTGACGAAGCTGTCAACAAATTTGAAAGTTAATAGTTGAGTTAAACGCACTACATATAGATGTCAAAGCTTCTCATATGATAGTACCTGCTGTTGATCAGGCGTAAGTCCGAAAATATCTTCATTAATCGGATAATGTTGTGACATGGCTCTTGATTGAACCATGGGGCAAAAAAGTTTATAACATTTTTGCACATTTTTTAGCGAAACTTTATTCAATATGAATGCCATTTTTTGCTGTCTGATGCTTTATGAACTCCTCTCAAATGTTTTCGGCTACTCTCACCTTTGATCCCTACAGATTAGAAAACCATAAGATAAAAATGATTGTGCGCAATTCATAAAATATAACACGAGCGAATGGTTGAATTTATCTGAGCTAAACTGACATTCCGAAATTTGCGATTATTTGAAAATTTTATTAAGGTCAAATCAATCGATATGTAGAGCTTACAGTACAAAAACATACGTTTTACAATAATTGATAGGAACTGTCACTATTGATATCGACTTCCAAAGGATGGAATTGGAAACAGTAAATATAAGGAGAAAAGCACAATGATAGTTTCTTTCGATGAGTACGAATACCGAGTTTACCTAAACTTCAATTTCTATCAAGTTTCAAAACTATTCTTTTCACCGAAGGAGAATGAATAACGATATTAAAGTAGCAATTTCTAACGGAAGTGGCAGGTGGCGTATTACCCTTCGATTCACTTCTGTAAACCCTCTTCCGGTGTTAGTGTTCAACGAAGGAGGGTTATACGTAGCCGAAGAAGGTAATTGGACTAAAAATTGCATTTTAAGTTAAATATTCGATATCTGATTAAAATTTTGACAAAGGGAAGCATAATTTAATACTTAAATTCATACTCTTTGTACAATTATAAAGGGAAGTCTGTTTATTGATGAATACGTGTAACACGTGATATGTTGTGGAATACACATGGTTACTCGAATGTGTTATATTACATGCTTTAACTTCTATTTAATGGATATTTATATTATGTTATTTGATTTATGAATAGATCATGGCAGAGGAAAATTATGAAATGGACGCGGAGGCTGAGCCTGCCGAAGTCGAAGCTCCGCTACCAATGCCTGTTGCCCAACCAGCTGAATTACCCGAAATAAAGCTTTTCGGTCGTTGGAGTTGTGACGATGTTGAAGTCGCTGATATGTCTCTACAGGTATGTTCATCAAGAAACCGATCCTCATTCAACGAAGATACTAATTTCTTATGAGCATTAAATGTTCCGGTGGACGTATGTCATTGTTGGTGAGGCTGAGAATACGGCTTGATCTCTTATTACAGATGTGGGATTTTCATTACTTGTAGGATTTTGTGATATATTTAGGCTGGGCGAGAAGATAATACTGTTATTGGCATCATACACGCGGAAGGGCATCGAAAATTTTTTCATATCTCATTGGATGTATTATATATATATGTTACAATCAGGCAGACACCAGGTGGTAACTTCTCACGTAATTTTTAAACACAATATTTAAAACATACACCTTACGATACACTGTCGTGCAACATTTAGCAGCCCTCCGCGTACAGCAAATTTATTATATTCTTACGGGGCGAACCCTTTTAAATTATTAAAATGCATATAATTACACACATCTCCCATTTAACAAATACACTAAAGATACAATTCATTTTCATATAAAATAATTACAAAATTAACCATAACAAGGCATAACAGCATGTCATCTCCCTCTCTGCTAAACAGCGTCATAATCAAGAATTTCATCCACTGCATTAATACCCTAATATCTTTCTTACGACTATATTTGAACATATTCCTCTTAAAAGTAGCTTTGTTTTATGGGAAGGGAGAGCATTTCTTTTGGTAGACCATTCCAAGTAACTGCCGTTGTTCAAAAATGAAAATTTAGCCACATCTTTTCTCTAACTATTCGATCTGACTTTGAATTAATGAAGATTACGAATGTTATGTTATTACTTGGGTGTGGGATTACTGTTACCTTCGTGTACCTAAGATTTTTCAAACCACACTTGTACTTGTGAATTCGTGAGACTTCTTTAGGCAGTTTAAATTTTAGGCGCTAATTTGTTAGTAGTCATCGCGGTTTAAGTCGGAAGAAATTGTCCGGCCTTGCCAACTAATGATAGTGCTCTGAGTGATGTTGGAGCACGAAATAGGAAATGTTCGTCAAGTATTAGGAATTAATGGTCTTTTCGGTTTCTAAAATTGATTCAGAATTAACACTAGTTGCATGTTTTAGTTCGCACTTAAAGTAGGAGTTTATAGTTTTCGTGATGACTTTTCATTTTACTGTGTGATTTACTCTGAATGCTCTTTGTTTCAGGATTATATTGCAGTGAAAGAGAAAAATGCAAAGTATTTGCCTCATTCTGCTGGCCGATATGCTGCCAAAAGGTTTAGAAAAGCCCAGTGTCCGATTGTTGAACGACTCACAAATTCTCTTATGATGCATGGACGAAATAACGGAAAGAAGCTCATGGCAGTCCGTATTGTAAAGCACGCATTTGAAATCATTCATCTACTAACTGGGGAGGTAAGTCAAAATCTGGATTTATTTTATTTTGAGTTATATGTTTATTCAAACATATGAGATAACTATTCTTGTAAATGTTGAAAATACCTTTTGTCACTGCAAATGTTAGATACCACTGTCATAGTTTTCAGTCGCTGTAATACCATATTCTAAAATGACAGTAATTTTCAAATTTGTGTGCATTTATCATTGTTGAGATGTAAATGCATGAGTGGTAGCTAATAGCAGTATGAAAATATCTTATGACAGTTCTTATTCATTTTGATAGGATGCCAATTGTAGTTTTGTTCTTTCTAAAATGAATGTGCATTACAGCAATGAGCTGTAATACTCGCCATCCAGTTTGAGTTCATTCATTCTTGATTTTAGAGTTGATCTCCCCTTTGACGATGATTTTATTTTTAAACGATAAACATTAAACTGCAGTTTCTAAATAATATTTCGCTGTTATAGAACCCCCTTCAAGTGTTGGTATCTGCAATCATCAACTCTGGTCCACGAGAAGATTCTACTCGAATTGGAAGGGCAGGTACCGTCAGGCGGCAGGCTGTTGATGTCTCACCCTTGAGGAGGGTTAACCAGGTAAATATTAGACTTATCACAGTCGGGGTAGGCAACTGGTTGATTGCAATCAACCTGTCAGTTGTTAGGGGATATTCTGTTGATTGTGACTTGTCATTAAGAAGATTTTTTATTTCCGATTCTTATCACTTCCACTTTTCTTGTTCCATTGCATCTACATTTAATTGCATTGGCTCTAGAGTTCCATATGTTTACCAAATGCAGAAGAAGGGTTGGGAATATGACCATTAATCATTTTAGTTTTTGTAAATGCCAAAATGTTTCTTCAAGTTAATTAAGGTTGAACAATTAGTATCAAATTCTTTCACAGGAGGCAATGAGTTGGCCAGGCCTGTTGAATAGTGATGCGTATTTTTCAGTTTGTTGAATGTAGGGAGTTCTAGATACCCTTGTGGTATTCTTAGTGTATCATTTTAATGTCACAGGGTCCAATTCTTTGCTAATGCCTTTGTACATCACATTTTAAACATAAGTTATTGGTTTCCTTTTGAATTGCATTTTGTAGCTAATCTTAATTTAAAATTTTTTAAATTTCTTCAATTCATATGATTGGTTTTTCAGTTTGTATGATTAGTTTATTTGAACCCCTCATGTTTAATATCTTTTAATACATCCTTTAATTTTACAGTACCTCCTTTGGTTGTAAACCAGTATCATCACACTTGTGTTAAAATTCTTTCCAATGACCTTTTGATTAATACACATTTACTTATTAAATGTATAAAGATTCTTGTTTGCTGTAAACTTAAGTTTAAGTATATTATTCTTTCTAATTAAAATTAAATGAATCGTGTGTAGTGAGTTCTTGGTGATAGTTTTATTCATGTACAATATCTTAATGAAGACAAATATTGAAGTCTGGTTGTGACTGGATAGCATTAATTATTCAGTTGTGTTTTTGTTATCTCACATTCTTTCACAGAGAACTAACTTAATGCTGTTCTGGTATGGCATTACAATTACCTGAAAAGCTTGACTTATTACATTAGTATAACTTGTTTGGAAGATCAATTAAGATATTTTCTTTCACTCTTTGAAAATGCAATTTTTATGATAGATTTGTGGTATTGTAATGCTTACTCTCTCTGTGATTCTATATGAAGATCTTGTTGGTATCTTTTTTGGTACTTCTGAACTTAATCCATTATTTAAATTGACTTATTTGTAATACTTTCAACCTTACATGTGACTCTAAAATATCCTCAAATCTGATTGGTTACCATTGATATTTTTATTAATTCAATTAAAATTTAAATGATTTATGTTGTAATTAAACTTAGTTTATCTTATTTGAGATGTTTTAATATCTTGGTAGTAGTTTGTGTCACATTTTTAGAGGTGATTCATGTTATGTTGGGTAACGTACTTGTGCTCAAGTTACCACTTCAGATTGTGTTAAGACACTTGATTCAAAATAGAAAAAAAATGTTTGTTCATAAATAACTGTATTTACTGAATTTCTCTTTTTAGGCAATCTGGTTGCTCTGCACTGGTGCACGAGAAGCTGCATTTAGGAATATCAAAACTATTGCAGAATGTTTAGCCGATGAGCTCATTAACGCAGCAAAAGGCTCATCTAACTCCTATGCTATTAAGAAGAAAGATGAATTGGAACGTGTGGCTAAGTCCAACCGTTAAAATGGAATCACACATTTTTTTGTACCATCTTGGTTAATTATTCCAAGGAATTCCAGAATAAAACCTTGGGCCTTTACAAAGGTGTTTCATTACTTCACATAATCTCCTTCATTTAACCTTTCATCATTGGTGAATTATATCTCAAGTTGATCTTAATTCTATGAACAGCATATACTCTGTTGAGAAGAGCTTTCTGAATCCTTATATTTTTCTGTTCTCAATGTTAAATGGTTACGGCTAGTGTGTTGTCAACTTGTCCATTTTATTTTTTTATAGATTGTAGAAAAGTAACATCTAATATGAGTTAAACTTTGATGGTGAATACTAAATTTTACAGGGAATTCTTCTAGAGAAATTCTAAACAGTTTGCTGAAAATTAATGTATTTTGAGGAAGATTTTCAGTAATTAAACTGATTTTTAGTTTTCTCTCATTTAAATTGGTTTTCTAACTTCAAGTGGGTTTTTAGAAAGATTTTGCATACATTTTTCAACTGTTCACTCTTATGCACCACTTTTTGAAGTTATTTGTTTGTCGCAATAGTTCACAAAGCAGGGAATCAGGAAGTAAGTGGTGGTTAAATATTAGAAACTGCATAAAAAAGTAGCATATCACAGTTTGAAGTTATTTCAGAAAACTTTCAGAGATGGAAAAATAAACAAATGCATCATTGTTTTATAGTCCTTGCCCAAAGTTACCATCTATATCTTGCATATGTGAACCGTTAAAATCAACATTTTGGAGTAAACTATTGTCAACCTATAGCAAGAGAGATATTAAAGTACCTAAAGAAAAGATTTTGAGGTATTTAAATACTACATGTTATATTTGATTGATCTGTATGTGGAAAAAAAAGATTTTGTCCTATGTTAAATAACCATTTGTAAGAATAAGAACATGAATCGACATATAAATGATACTCTTGAGCCATAATGGTTGTCAACCTGTTCAAAATATCAACCCACCCAAGGGTATATAAAAGGTGAAGCTGTGGTGTTAAGATGGCCAACTCTTTTGATTATGATGATGTACTCTTAGTGATGAAAGAAATTTGATTCAATTCACTGCAGCAAACTCAGCTCAAAAGAGTACTAAGAGGACAAATCAGGGTTGTGATGTGATAATTTGAATTCATCTCATCTGCTCTGGCCATTATTCTATCACATTTTAGAAAAATCTGCCCTCACCAATTTGCAGAGGTGTGAATACAGAAGAAATGATTAAATAATTTTAGTATTGCTTTCATTAAGGTAGCCATGTCATGTTTTCATGCTTCGCTGTTACTTCAGAGTTTATTTGGTGTAAAAGGATATATATGTTTCTGGGATAAAAATAATTTTGATGTTTCTGAGGATAAAATTTTAACTACGAAGTTATGAGGTGCACCTGAATGTGACTCGATGAGCCATATCCCTTAAACAGACTAATTGTACGTAGTATAGTTAATGCACCATTTCTTCTTCATGCTACTCTAAATGTTGATTGCTGGTTCATCACAGAATATGTGAAAATTTAAGTACCCATTTTCATAAGTGGTCTTGACCTTTTACTGAAATATCTCTATCACAGATTTGCTAAGCTAGTGGGCATTTGTTCTATTCCTGTTATTTGTCTAAGTGTTATACCTGATTTGTTCCAATTTCTCATTCATTTAGGGAATTACAATTTCCTATTTGTTCCTTATCTATACATAAACATTAAATGCCAGAAATTTTGCACTTATGGTTATGCAGAGAAACCAGCCTTGTGGAAGTGGAATCACATGGTGCTGTAAAATATGTTGTAATGGACAGGTTTAAATCATATACGTGCCAATATCAGCAATCTGGACCAAGAAATTTTTCTTTAAAGGACTAGTTCCCGTTATGTACAGGTTGTTCACAGTTTTCACTGTTGGGTTAACCAAAAGGTGTCTAGACCCTCAAATTGCCTTAGTGTACTAGTAATATCATTGCTAGCTCATTGAAATCGCTCTAATTCCAATATTTTCAATTGATATTTTAGTTTAAGAAAGTGCTGTTTTACTTATTTTTCTTTCCAAAAGATAAAGATATTACGTATGTACAATTACAGAAAGGAAACTAATGTATTTTTATAAAGAAATGAATCTGTATTCTGAAACATTTTTCAACATATCTGATTCTAGTTTCTTTAATAGATAACTTTTCTGTACGTCAGATAATCAGAAGTTTCCAAATGCGTGAGAAAAGAAAATTAGCTAGACTAGAAATATGAACAATAAGCAGCAATGAAAAAGTTGAAGATGGTACTTAATGTAGGGTAGATAGACTGATGCTTACAATTAATATCGGAAAAGGGAGATTATGCATTGTATCGGTCACCAGACAAAACTTTCTTTACCACTTCATCATTATAAGTTATAGTAAAAGACAAGCTTATGAACAAATATCAGAATTATTCGTATCACTTTACTTCTCGACATATTATGAAATCATCGAAACAATGAAGACTAACCTCGGCATTTCAGTTCAATTTTTCCGCCTTTCAATCGATAGCATTACTGACGAGATCTGCTTCGATAGTATTTCATCTCGAAATGTTGTTTTCGTAGGTGAATGGGGTGGGTAGCGTTCAAAATATGTCAAGTTGAATGCTTTTAGTTTTATAAAATGAGTTTGGAGTCTCTTCATACTGCTTTGAATGCAATCCAAGTATTGCGTTCGAGTGTTGGTCATGTTTTCGAGACTTTAGCGAATGGTATCAGGGCTGACCATGGAGAAGATGGTAAAGAAACCAAGTTTGTACTAGAATTGCACGAACTTCTTTCAAAAGTTAACGGCAATCTCCGGTAGGTAATTTTTCTTATCTCTTTTCACGAATTGGGAATATTTTTGTGTTGCTATCTTAGTAAAATGTAGTTAGATATGCATAAAATGTTTTCATTGCGTTTGTATGGTGGGTCATATGTTTAGTAAAACACCGCAGAATGATCTCATGTTTTTTTTTAAAATATCTTCTGCATAATTTCACTGCGTTAATGGGCGTCCGTTTCTTTCAGGGAAGTCGAGCAAGCAGTAAATTCTTTAACACCTCCTCCGGGTCCATTCAATTTAGGAAACACCTCATGCTTAAGTCAAGAGACTACTCAAGATAGACAAGCTTTATACCCACAGTTAGTCGAGAGTTACAAGTGGACAGATAAGGTTACTTTTTAAAACCCAATATAATGTGTATTTTTCTTGATAAAGATTAGCGTTCACAAGTCTTTTTTTATTTTTAGGTTCATGAATATGGGAATTTAGCCGTCGCTCTGCTCAGTCAAAATTCTCTAAAACGATCTTATATAAATACCAGCGCTAAAAGAAGGAGAACACAGACTAGCAGCCACAATGTTCCACCACAGTAAGCAATCGCTAAAGAATTTTAATAAACTTTAATTTGAGTGTTTTCTTTATTCAATTTTGTTTTATTCTCTAGGGCAGTCGACTCTGTCATTGCAACGATTGACAGGTTATTTAATGACATGCATGTGAAGGTATCCAGACCATTTGCCACCAATGCAGTTCTTCAGGTAAGTTTTATCTTTAGTGCCACGAGGTTGGTGAATTAAATGCAGTTTTCAAGGAAACATTTTTATAGTTTTGCATTGTATTTCATTTTAGATAACATTGGGTAGAATACTGAAGGCTGTAGTGGCTTTCAAAGGTCTGATGATTGAATGGGTTTTAGTGAAGGGTCACAATGAAGAGTTTTCCACGGAATTGGGTGTTGGAGGGGTTGGTGGACAGTTGGATTTGTGGAGTGAATCAAGATACTGTGTATTTAGAAAAGTGACTGAAAATGCAAATGCAGCAATGTTACACTTCTATTCGCCAACTTTACCTGAGCTTGCTGTGCGGTCTTTCATGGTAAGGAAGGAAACAAATCTTACCAAGTATGGTTAATTTTATTTCTTTCAAATAAAATCTAAATGATGTATTAAAAAATTAAAGATTGCAGCAAAAATATGCTTTCAGAAAAAAGTTTGTTTTGTTTGGCAAGTAAATCACTTTTGGAGTAATCTTAAGCTTGCTCTATTTGGTTTATTAGATCTCTGAGATGATATTCCAGCTCTTAGTTATGCTGATAAAGCATTTGTTATTCTTCAGCTTAAATTGATGGTTCGTTCATGAAATTTTTAATGACTTTCTATTTACACAGAGATAAATATCATGAGAAAAATATTTTAGAAATCCCCTGAAATGAGTAAATATAATTATATTTCTTTAGGAAAGCCATATAACTATCCTACTTTGAAAAATGTTTACTTTTTACACTTTTAGAAATATTTTATATTTAACGGGATTTCTGCTTGATTTTAATTTATAAATCCATGGTACAACATCCCCTAGTCGAAGCCATGTAAAATGTTGTTTAAAGGTTGAATTAGGATTAGGTTGATGTTTTCCTTTCTCTGCTTTCATATGTTTTGAGAGCTGTCACATTCTCTGTTTGATATATAAGATTGTTACTCTGAAGAGTCCTGAGATGTTTAGAAAATTTCAGTGACTTAATAAAAATATTTTTTAGTTTTGGCTTTAGATATCCTATGCTCCTTACCTTCTAGTTTGTCACCTTTTTGTATCAGCATTTCCTAACTTTTATGGTATCTATTCCCACTTTCCATTTTTCCTATACATACTATTCCCACCAATCCCCCCCCTAATTTTGGCAGGTAAATAATTTACAAATTTTTTGTTTGCTTATGAATAGCAGTAAATCTTGTAGTGGATTTGTTTTCATTAAAGCAAAAAGTTTAAAAAAATATAATGCTAGAATTATTAAAATATAACAACACCAACCTGTTCAGGTCTCACTGTAGAGACATGTAAGTCCTACTGGTGGTACAAATCCCACCAGTTGTGTAATACTGAACAATATGATTATTTTACATCTAGAAGAAATTTAAGGCTTTTAATGATTTTATAAATATTAATGCTCCAAATATTGAAGATTATTTAAAACTAAAGTCAGAACTAGAAACAGGTATGAACCTAATACTATTTCCATTTTTCTTCTCTCATTAGACTTGGTTTCACAGCTTCAACACCCTCTTCAGTGACACGTGCAAAAGGTGTGGAAATCATCTTCACAGTGGTCTTCCCCCTACATGGAGGGACTTCAGAACATTAGAGCCATTTCATGAAGATTGTAAACCATAATCTGAAGATAAAGATCTTAATCCCTGTGAAGTAATTCTTGAATTGGAAATCCTTCCCCAGAAAATTTTTAATATCATTTAGAGGAACTCTCAGAAAAATGATTAAATTCTATTTTATCTGAATCGACATTTGCTGCATTTTTAGGATATTTGAGGAACTTTGAGTTTTTTTGGTTTAAAATAATGTCATGTTCTGAAAATCTTTATTCAGGTGGAAGTAAGTTGGCAAGATAGTGTTGTTCATACTGAACTTAGAGGACTTCCTTGTTTGGGAAAAAGATATTTGGTATGGATGAAGTTATCATTATCCAATTGGTTTGAATGCATTCTTGATCATGCAATAATTTGATTAGCATTGTGTATTTGACCCTTTTTTGCAGTTTCATGTGAAATCAAACGAATAAATTTATTTATATTTATTTATAGAATTTCATTTCTATCTGATTCCAGGAGCTGTGATAAAATAGTGATCCGTTGTAGATAAGATCCATTAGAGGCATGGTATAATTCCTAAATTAAAATGCTAATAGTTCAGGAAATTTATGGGTTAAAATTACCTCCAAAAATTGAGAACATAAGGAATGAATTTGTTCCTGAAAGGTGTACTCCAAGCTTTCTGATATCCTTCATTAGCATTTAAAACCCTCCCTAACCATTGCCATAATTTGTATAACTTCTCATGAGTACATTTTTCATTTTTATTAAATAAATTTACTTACAATAACATTTATTGAATGTACCTTATTTATCAGTGTATAACATGCACATTTTCCAAAACTTTAGGGCTGAAATTCTACTGCATGCTATACATGAATACTACTTTGTTTTACTTTACCTAGACTGAATAATAATAATTTTACATCTTTCTGTATTTTTTTAGCAGTTCAAATCCATGTATTTCTTTGAAATCTGAAGTATTTTTCAAATTACTATGAAGTTTGAACAACTTCATATATTGATAGATTCAAGAAATGTTTATTTCAGAATGAGAAGTAATCAGGTCAGAGTTACACTGCCTGTGCTCAGGATACTTTAATTATTAGTACACTTAACACTGTATTGTCTGCAATTTCCTCATATGCTTCAGAAGGAAAATAGTTTACATCCAAGATGTACTGCTAACCACCAATAATCCTTGTCTTTCTTTCCCAGAGGCATATTCTTGCCAGATCTTCATTTGTAATTTATCAGTATGTGCAAGATATTTGCTTTAAAGACAAGCAGTATATTTGGTGGAGGACAAATGCACCACATAATGCTCAATATTTAAACGTTTAAATTTTTTTCCTCTCAGGATGTTAGTATGTAATATTTTAAAATAAAGAGTACAGATTCAATTTTACCTCCTTNCATTGATGTTTTATTATAAAAGAAAAAGATGTGATTCTCAAATCTCATTTAATAGATTTAAGATAATAAATTGATTTTCACTACTTGTTATATATTATTATCTGCCATCATAATTCTTGCTGAGAAAGAGCCAAAATAACTGAGTGAAGTCTTAACTCAGAACAGTAACTGATTAATAAGTAATGGTTATTGAAGCAAGAGTCACAAACCTCCAAAAATATGGTCATTAGAAATGAAATTCAAGATTTTAAAATTTAAATCCAGCTTGCAAAGGAATATTAAAAAATTCCTCTAACATAAATCTACTTCATTGTGAATTTAAATGGCCAGGAAGTAGTAACAAAGATAATGTATGACATTTTAAATTATTCAATGTATCCTGAGGAATTTAACACAGTGTGTGCACGGTATAGAAGGGATACATGATTAAACAAATAAGAAACTTAAGAAAGCATGCTTATAATCAATATTAGCAAATAAATACTTGAAAGCTATTTTGTTTATTAATAAATATCTGTAAGCTATCCCTCTTTCCTTTTCTCTTGATTTCTGTTTTGGATTTTCCCAAATTATGAAAACTTTTCTTGTTGCATAAATTTGCAATTGTTTATTTAGTAGAATATGTGCAAAATATGTTTAATACAATTTCATGAAAGCTCATTACATGTGAATCTTTTGTAGCTCAGCAATCCTTTTGCTCCTTCTAGAAGGTTCTTTAGTTCGTTGTTTACCAATTAATTTTGTCTTCACTGAATCCTTTTCTTTTGTTGGCTTTTTCTTTCTACCTATGCTGGATATGGTTGATGCCCTAGAACTTTCTGGTTGATCATCTGCTTTGCTATTTTTCCTTTCTTTAGTTCTTTTAGTGTTTGACTTTTTTGGTCTACAAAAGTGAAAGGAAAGAGTTAAACTAAACATTAATATATATGGTGGTAGATTTTTTTACCCTAAGAATCTAGTGAGATTTAGGTTACTAGGAGCAAATGAGGATAGAGAAACTATGATTAAGATATTGAGAGGAATTTGGATGTAAAATTAGGATATGATGCATCAAGAAAAACTGGAAAGACTATTTTATGCCCTTGATAGTAAAGTTAAAACGATTTTCCCATATAAGATTCAAACGTAGGGCTGCTTAAACTGAAGAGTAAAACAGCCACCACTAAGCTCTCAGAACAAGCTTATTTGATTTAAGAATAATTATAATTTTCAGGATCTGAAGCGTAGCAGAAAGCAGTTATCAAGAAAATAGCTTAACAAAATTCTTAAACATGCAGAATTTATGATTTCAAGATTGTGCATGATGCAAATTTGAAAAGATACACCTACCTAGATAAGTTTGCTTTTCCAGCAGTAGTTGTAGTACTAACATAGAGGTAATTTTGGTCATCAGTGTTTTTATTAGGGCTATCCATTTCCTGGCCAAAAATATTTTCTATGTCTGGAGGTCTGTAAGAAATTTGATGTTTCAATTTAGTTACAGCAATCATAAACATAGGCTTTGTTTTTTGATCTTGGATGAAAAATCCTATAAAATTATTTCAAATATCTGTTGTTGCAATGATTGTTAACCATTAATTTCATCTTAATGAGTTTTGCTGAATTTAAGATTTTCTTTGTGATGTTTATAAATATAACTTAACTATTTTAAGAAAAAAATTATTATACTTTATAAATTTTAAGATTTAACTCTTACGCTTTATTGACAATTTTTACTCTTAGTGCTTAAATACATTCTCCTATATATCTATCTATAAATGAAAAAAACAAGTATTAGGAGATTTGCCATGAAGTGAAGTTGCACAGAATTTTAATGCAAAACAATTGAAACCTTGCACGGAATTAGGTAAAAACTTACTTGCAACCTTTAAGCTTCATTGTCCATCCAAAGAGTACATCTATTCTTTGTTTGAATAGCTTCCTGCTAATTTCTGGAGATAATCTTTTAAGATCATAATGTCTCTCAGACACCGAGGATTCCACTTCTGGTTCTTTTTGCTGCGACTGAAATCTTAAGTCTACATTGTTCCACATGACAACTCCTCTGATGGTACCAATTGATGGAGGTAAATAATAAGGAAAGTGGAAATCTGGTGCTTCATCAGAAAGATGAAAAGATATTTCATTATTATTCACACCGTCAGCTTTGGTAAACATTGATGGAGTTGTCTGCAGTTCTTTTGAAAGTATAACTTTTTGTTGCTTTATTGAAATTTTTGGGTTGCTGTGCATGTGGTCCATTTTTTCTTCATACTCTTTCTTTAAGGTGATCAAAACATCTTTATCAGAAGCTTTAAATCTAATATCCTCCTTAAGTATCTTTTCTTCAGAAGAACAGCTCAGTTGAATATTAAAAAACTGAAGCAGAAGTGGTATAATTTTCTTTTGCTCCTGTACCTGCTCATTACTGTCATCTAGGAAAAGTAGAGAAAATGAAATGCATCAATCTCGAAATATTACCTCAATTCTTTAATTTTTATTTTGATTTTACCTTCACTATCTACATCATCCATTCTATTCATATAATGTTTACTTAATAGAATTTCAGCTGATGTCAGCTGTTTGGCAAAGCCAGATTTTCTTCCTGATTTCCTGGAATTCACCATATTTAGCTTTCTTTTGAGAGAGAGTATTTCTTCTTCTCTCGAAGCCTGCAAAATTTAATTGTAGAGAATAATTAATCAAAGGATTTGTCAAAAAGATCTTTTTATTGCAGTGTCTGATATTCTGCTGCTTTGCAGCATTGGTGAAAAATGTGTTCTTTCTTAGATGCAGCATGGCTAGCTGGAAAATTGAAAATTCTCATTTTAAAAATTCACTCCCATGAAAGATATTGTGCATAATGGTCAGAGAAAATTTTTTGAACTTTATTTTTATACTTACTGTGGTACCTTGACTTACAAACTTAATTCATTCCAGTTTAAAGTTTGCAACTCAGAAATTTTATCTAAAAACCTTGTTTTCAATTACATATTTGTGTTTTTCTGTTTCTTGAAATTAATGTCATGAGTTGAGGTTCCACTGTACTCTGAAGAATTTTTGATGAAAAATATTATCAGATGAATTCATTAAAAGTTTAAGAGGTCTGGGCATGGTTAGTTGACTGTATTGTGTTTTCATAAATATTATTTAAGTTATTCAATGTATCCTGAGGAATTTAACACAGTGTGTGCACGGCAATAGGAATAGGGAGCATGGTAATAGGATTCAGGGAACATACTTCTGGATTCCTATATAGCCTCAGATCAGGAGATATTTGCTACGATCCTGAATCATTATCTTTGGCTCAGCACTAATAAATGGTTGAAGTTGTAGGATACTGGCCAAAATATGCTAATTATGATTGGTAAGAGAATTTTACAATAAGGTGGGAATGTTACTATGGCATGGGTATGTTTTAGGCTGATAATCTAATCTACTTTATTCTCTCTACAAATGGTAGAAAACTTGCCCTGCATTATGGAACTATAGTAGTGGTAGAGTTAAAAATAATGGGTCTTTCAGTAAATCACACAAGCAGATATTGAAGGATTGGTATCTGTGGAATATAAAGGGTCTTGAAAGATGAAGAACAAGTGTTTAATGAGTGATAAGAATTAGGGAAGATTAGAATTCGTGTGAGAAAGTGAGACAGAAAGATAGCACCTTAGTGTAGATGCAATTACTCATGAAAGTCAACAGGATGGTCTGATGTTGAGAGTATTGCAGTTAAGAATGAACTTTGATATAGACCCAAAGCTGTATTAAAGGCAATGGTGGTGTGAGAGTTAAAATACTGAATGACTTAAAGGGATGGGAATCTTTGAGTAATGAGAATATTAAAATGAGGTGGGCCCATTTGGTAACCACAGAGTAAATGATAATGAGAATATAATTGATATCTGTAAGGGAAAGAGCTCACATTCAAGAATTTTCCATAAATTTTCAATAGGAAAACTATTTGTTTCAAGAAGATTTTGAGGTTTTTAATCTTTTCTGCTACTTTGTAGTATTTTTCAGTAAGATTAACTAGAATGATTTTCATAACAAAACTACTAAAACTTTCTTTGGAAGAATTGTATATAATATTACCTTTTTATCTCTTTGACTCTCTTTAATTTTAAGAGACGATTTTAAGATGCTCTGAACTCGAGACCATAGGTTTGCTTGAAGATTACAGTATTCTCCAACATATTGTCTTGGAGCATATTGCTGCTGCAAGAAATGTTTTTCAATCAGTAGAAATGTTATCTCAGATTCAGTTTCTACAATGTAGAGACTCATGAGCACACCCATTTTTAAAAAGTAATTTCTTATTCATCTAATATTGGTATAAAAGTTTAATTTTTAGGCCACAATAATTTTTTCTTAAGATTTGCCATGTATACTCACAGAGAAATCAGCGAACTTAGCCAACCATTTTTTAAGAGTCAAATACCGATGACGAACTTGACATCTGTAACGATCACTGAAATGAGATGATATTCTGTTCCAAGATTTGGTGCCAAATTTATTTACCAGTTCAAGCAATAGCTGGTCTTCTTCCCTTGGGAGGAAACAGTTAAGAATGTTACTTACAAATTTGATTTCTATAAGCTCCTTCCTTGTATGCCATGTTTTAGCTGATAGAATTAATTTTTCATAACTGAAGGATTCTAGATTTTCAATTTCTCGGGTAATCATCTTCCACATTTCTCTGATTTACTTCTATGAAAGTTTTAAGTTTTATTATGTGATGAACTCAAAACAAAGCAATAATCTCAGAGGGGATATGTTCAATGTTCTTACTTTGTCCATCTACTAATTGGGCCAACTTTCTGCAAACTCCCTATGAAGCGATCACGAATTTGGATTGATGTTCGTCCAGGGAGGAAGCGAGATATACGAGGAAAGTCTTTTCCAAAGCGTTGGACACCAGCCACAATAAGACAGTCTTCTTCAGGAGTGAAGCGACCTTTACGAATCATTGGGTCGATTGAGTATGTCCAGCGATTGTAAACCTGGACTTTTGTCCGGCCATTCATCTGCAGAGCCACCTGAATATTTTACACAGGGTCAATAAATTAAGAATTTACAAGAAGATAAGAGATTTATATTTTGTGTTTAAATAAATTAAAACTAATGAAAAAAAACTTGTGCTATATAGAGGTGGATCACACTATCTGGAAAGAATCAAAGATTTGTAACATGTATCAATACATCCTATTACTTCACATTTTCTAGACAAAAAGAGAGCACAGATTTCTTATGGATTACCATATTATATGATAAATTCAGTAATTAGAATAGGAAGAGGTACATATTAAAATTATATAGCTATTGAAAATTAAGGAATTAACCTTGGACCAGGGGATAAAATCTCCAACTCTGCATTCTTGTATTATCCTCTTTAGGTTGTTATCTTCTTCTTTAGTCCACTTGCTTTTCTTTAAATTTCTATTTAGATTTCTCTGGTATTGCGCAAAGCATTGGAAACCAGAGCGCTTTGTGTTCAGCTCCTTAGCAATTTCATCCCAGTCTTCCAAGTTATGCTTCTCTGCTATCTCCTAAGTTGAGCAGGAAATGAAAGATTTAGATAAATGGAATGAAAAATTATCAATCATGAATTTTCCTCCCAAAATTAATCTGTAAATTTCTGCTTTGACTTACAGCTAAACTTTTATTTTCCTCCTGGAACCAATTTATTCTGGAAATACAAGGCTGGAGGCAGAAATCCCACATAGCTTTCAGTTCTTCTGATGTCCTTTGTCCATCAAACTATTATTACAGAAAGATGAAATGAATGGATCATAAAATGTATTTTCCATTTAAAATACAAATACCTAAGTGATGACTCACATCAACTGCAGAAATCCGAAGCCAGTCTAATTCTTTGCTATTCCTTTCCAACAAATATTCCATAGTATTATTTTCCACTTCCAATATTTCTAGATCAAGGTTTTGAAGTTCTAATTTAAGATTGTCTACTTTTGATGCCAAGATATCAGATTTTAACTTTTTTGCAATGACTTCTTTAGCCATCTTCAATTCCTTGCATCTAATTTCAATGAGGTTATTTCTCACAGCTTCTTCCAGTCTTCGCTGATCACAATCTTTCCCTAAAAATCATTTTAAAATTCTTTTAATAGTATAAATATTTATCAAACTTAAACCAATGTGAATGTGACTTACATTTTCGAACAGGTGGTAACTCGTGGTAGTTGATTTCATTTTTTTCAAGTTTTTCATAAAAATCTTCGTTTCCTGGACAGGGATAGAAGGTTTTATCCTTAAAATATGGAGAACCAAATAAATGGTACCAGTTTTTTCTAGGTTGTGGTTTATCTTTAGTTTCAAGTAGCTGTTTTAATCTCCTCTCTGTACATACCTGTTGTGGAAATAAAATATATAAATCACTTTGATTTAGTTTTTTAGAAAAGCAATTAATTATGTTTATAGGCATTCATTATGTACATTATATATTTACACAGTCACACAAAATTAAAGTTTATTTCATTTTTGGGTAGGGTATCTAATTATTCTTGGAATATTTTTCTGGCTTTCAAAACCATACAAGGATAACCTAACTTGCCTCTCTGTACTTTTTATTCACATTGATGTTTTATTATAAAAGAAAAAGATGTGATTCTCAAATCTCATTTAATAGATTTAAGATAATAAATTGATTTTCACTACTTGTTATATATTATTATCTGCCATCATAATTCTTGCTGAGAAAGAGCCAAAATAACTGAGTGAAGTCTTAACTCAGAACAGTAACTGATTAATAAGTAATGGTTATTGAAGCAAGAGTCACAAACCTCCAAAAATATGGTCATTAGAAATGAAATTCAAGATTTTAAAATTTAAATCCAGCTTGCAAAGGAATATTAAAAAATTCCTCTAACATAAATCTACTTCATTGTGAATTTAAATGGCCAGGAAGTAGTAACAAAGATAATGTATGACATTTTAAAATTTGGAAAGTATAAAATATATAAGCCTTATACAAACTCATCCAAGCCTATGAATAGATAAAACAATGTTGATTCTAAAGTGGTCCAATGGATTGTTAATTAACAATTTTGTATTTTCCTACACTAGCATTGAAATTTTTGAGTAGAAATGTAAGATGGTTTTTGTTAAACCTTCGGGTTTTACGTTGTTGTATTTATATTACTATCAGTATGTGTGAAGTATCTTTCGCTATTTCTTTATGGAAAACTTATATAATGACTAACTTTATTCTCTTTAATTTGATGTAAGTGATATATAATTTTACTGGACAAGTCTTCTAGTGCAGATATGTATTGTTTGTCCAATGTTATATCTTCTTCGAACTCTGCATCGGATTCATCTTCCGAACGTTGTCCAAACCAACTGTCTTCTGTGATCAACTGTGAGGTGCTATCCCGAGAATATTCATCAAGGTACAGCCTTCCAATTGAGTCATCATCATTGCTCCCATCTGTAAAACTAAGGCTATAAGTCTACGGAAAAACAGTAATGATATCGATGATACGAATCAATCGTTATCACCACTAACAAGACTTTACCTTCCTTGTAGCCAAAATACCCATTAAGGCAACTTCCTGACTCCCAAAACGACATCTTAGAGAGGCAATTTACAATTGGTTGTTTTCCTTAGGGGAGCGTATTTATTCCGTAAGGACTTTTTCAAGATGAATCTCTGTTCTTCAAAAACATGAGAGCACTTTCACAATCAAACAAGTTAGTTTACTTTTAAACCTTTAAAGTCGACAAAGAAACTCACGATAGTTCATACCATCCCCTACCGTGTATGCCAATTCGATCTTCGAAAATATCCAGATGATTACAATGTCTTACAGCGAACTCTATTTTGTCACAATCATATTTAAGTTCTTGACGAAAACAAGATTAAGTTACCGAGACATAAATACTGATTCGATTTTTTTATGGGTCGTCCGTAAATATAAATGAGCGGGCCTGGGGTAATGCGAAACGTTATTCCCTCTGAATTCTGCAGGCTTTCCTGTTTTTCAGCAACTATAGTAGCTTTTATTTAACATTTTTCCTAAATATTAAAGGAACAAATCTTTACATCTAAGTAATAGTATATCATATTCAGAGGTAATTACTACACCACGAAGAAAGAGATATCATGGACTGTAATGATAACATTGATTCCACGTTTTGTCACTGAAGATTCCATTCTTTTTTTACCTCCAGTTAGGACATATTTGAGTTGGTTTGGGCATTGGATTCGCTCTTTCGGCTATTTTCAAAGGTGGAAAATCTTCAAGGGCTGATTTACCGTCTTCATTGGATGTTTCGTATTTAATTCTACAGTAAAATAATAATCACTCTGCTGTTTGCCAACTCTTCTGGGATGTAAACTTCTTTGCATTAAGCGCAGCTAAAAACAATGCGTGATGAAGAAATTTTTATTTTCTTTTGATTAGAATTATTTTGCTTTCTTGTCACGGAATGACTCACACCGTCTCAAGACGGGTTTTCTATGGTTTTCCACGATCTGTAATCTTCGCCGGATGAAGGCGTCTCTCTTTTCGGCTTCTCGGGTTTTTAAGCGGGTTGTTTCTTCGATTAAACTCGACCATTCGATGAAATGCTTTGACATTTCATCTTGAATATAAATTCATCGGAGACAGGAATCGAAAGGTCGTTTCCAATAGAAGAAAACGGTTGAAAATCCGAGAAATTCACCGAGGAAGCACGAAATAATTTGTAACGTTTGTAACGTTGGGACGAATTTGGCTACGCCGTCGCTTATGGAAAGAAAAAGAGACTCACATCAATTAATGTCAGCTAAACTTCTTTCTGTTGCAAAAGGAACGAAATTTATTACAGAATGATAAATAGAGAAGAAATCCGTAAAAATCATGTATTTAAAATATATACCGTTCTCCTTCGAGGGAGCGTTCAATAGAACTTCTATTGCTAGTATTTAGCCAAAGTTTCCATAAATATGGAGTTGCGGAATTTTCTTTGCTGACTGACATTTTACTATGTTGATTCGCACTTCAACGTCCATACATACTGTGAACTTGCTGTAGTTTTGAACTCATAATCGAATATATCAATTTATATTACCGCGGATGTAACGATGTTATTGATCATTTAGTCAATGAAAATGTTTTATGTTAACAATGGAAAATATTTTGCACGATAAATTATTTAAGAACTTCTAGGAAGCTGGCCTTTGGTAATAATCAAGAATAATCTTATTTAAAACTTTGTTAGTAGTTGCTACAATTGTTTTGAAAACTTGCAACGTTGCCGTCGAACGCCTGAAAAAATGGCGCTCACTTGTACGTATGAAGATGTGTGGAATAAAATTAGTGAAGTTTGTCCTATATTATGCGGTGAGGTAAGTGTTGTTTAGTACGTAGCTTTACTCCGTTTCCTATTTTGCTCCTTTCTGGCGAACTGTCAAAAATTTAACAATGCGATCGCGGTCTATATCATAACAAACACAGGAATGTTGTGTGGTCATTCATTTTTACATTTCAGGTACACGATAGGGTAAATGAAGAATCAGCCAACGAATTTTTTTCCAAGATATGTAAAGATGAAATTATTCAAGAAGATTTGATTGAACAACTAATTTTTGATAGCATTAAACGTTACTTAAGGCATAAAATCGTGCCAGATTTTTGGGCTCATTTCAAAACGACAGGAACAGAGCTGGAAGGATTCGAATGCTTCAGAAATGCGGTCGAAAACCTGTACAATTCGTTATCTTTATTCTTACCACAGTTACAAAGGCTGGATATGTTGCGGTATTTAGGAGGTAAACGCGATTACAACAGTGAAGACACCGTTATAAGTATTTTTAGAGTCATTGTTAGGGCTTCACTACATTCAGAGATACCACTGAATGCCAAAAAGATAATGGAAGATTTTTACCGCACATCATTCCAAGTATTTTGCAATGCTGATAGATTACCTCAAGGTAAGTGCTAAATAAACCATAAAATAAAATATTTCTTATGCTACTAATTTAATTTTTCTTATGATACCATTTCTACTGCTGCTGTAAACTTTATCTCTTAGGTGACGGTGACGAATCTGCTGAAGATTTCCTTCATTGCAGCGGTTGTAATCATGAAATAGAGCAATGTCAGTGTCAAGCAATTCTACAAGTATTTCACCAAGTAAATAGGTATAAAATAATGATAATAATATTAACGCGAATCTAAACTCAATATATTGTCATACTATAATAATATAATCATTAATTGGCGCATGCTCGTATTCAGTTGTAAAATTTGAAAAATGTTTGTTTGTCTCAAAGTATATTGAGAAAATACCTCCCAATGTCGTTGTGCTAGAATATATGCTCGCGAGTTTCATTATTGTAAACGCCGTGTAATACGTTAGTAGGAAATCCTTAAAGTACTACGGTTTTGCATTTCAGAAAACTCGTTGAGTTGGAATTGCTTGAGAATCTTGCTGGTGAAGTTCTTACATCTTTAATCCATGTAAGAATTGGCAATCATGTGCAAGAATCTTGCAAGGGAAGTTTCGATGTGTCACACATTAACTCCTTGGAAAATGTACGGAATGATTTTCATATAGCTCTTTTATTGTTAAATTGATAGTTTTAAAATTCAAAAAGAATAAATTTTATGTTTCAGTGGTTGAAGACTGTGGTAATGGGCTGGCTGTCTCAAATTTATTGTGAAGTTCCTGAACACAATTTAGCTGCCAAAGGGAAGAGAAAGAAAGCCATTGAAAAGTTTAACCACAAGTTAACTCATTTTCTATATGAAACTTATACTAGAACAAGAATAGAACAGTTGTTCAATATAATCATTGGTAAGTAACATTTGTGAATCAACTTTTAAATCCCAAGGATTAACTGTAAAAAATAGCAGCAATAATGAGACTCAAACCTCGGTCTCCCACTTTCTGGACAGGTATTCTAGCCATTAATCTACCCCACTATAATGTGGAATGGTTGGTGCTACTTTATGGAACACCACTTGCCTCACTCAGAGAAGGATTCCTTTAATAATATGGAAGAGATGCAGCATGGTAGTTAAGTGTTCAGAATACCTGCCCAGAAAGTGGGAGACCTGTCCTGGTGATCCTAAATCTATATTTTACATCTATTCTTGGGTTTTTATAGCCACACACTTTGTGCAGAGATAACCAGTTTTCTTTCCCCGCTCTCAAATTGTAAATGCTTTTCTATATCTGGAAATTCAAAGACCAACTCAAGGTATTTTTAATGTGCACAGAGATAAAACTCACTATATAAAGTTGGTGCTAGTGATAAAATGCTATCACTGCTAATAATGTAGTTGCATGCATGATCACCAGTTAGAAAATATTCTCTTCATATCACTGATTAGATTTCTTTAGTGAAATAAAGTGGGATAGCAGAAATAAGGTATTAAAATGATCTTCATTTATAATGCTGGTGTTGTGGCAGCTGCTCTGACTTTAGTCAGACAACTGTATTAAGATTGAAAACAAAATCTATGCTCAAATAATTATTAAAAAAATTATGCAAGTCTTTGAAGGAAATGAAATCATAATAAATGAAACTCATCAAAGCTACAGTATATTACAAATCAGTAAAAAAATCAGGGTATTAAATTGAGGCATACATAAAGTAGTTGCAAACTGTTGGCGAACTCTTTTAGACTTGCAGTTGATTAGATTATTTCACTATCAACAAGGATAGTATACCCATCTGCATTTTAACTCATTGGAGTATTGAATCCAGAAACACATCATCTTAGATACAAAAAGAATTCACAGTGTCTGTTCAGTGAAAGGATCAAGCAGTATGTTTTTTGGATGTAATTGTAATGATGGCTCCATGGAAGAAGTAACAGGAGTGTAAGATGTGTGTGGGAGGAATTCATACCTCACTCCCAAACCATGTTATGTGGTTTTAAATACCTCTTACCTGCATATTATTAAGACATTCATAATTGATCTTAAAAATTCATCATGAAATAATTTCAGTGTAATGCTTTTGTATTTTGAATGTCTATTCATTTTATAGTTGTTCATGTGCTCTGTTGCCTAGTTCTGTTGATTTGTATTTGATGCCAAGCAATAGCTTGTATTTGGGTTAGATAAAGAGATTGGTGTTAGATGTTTATAAACACTCCGTAAGCCGTATTTTGGCAAGCGGAACTTCCGCTTCTGTAGATTCCCATTTGTCTCTTAGTGCGAGTTCTGCTTGCTGAAATACAGCTTACAGAGTGTTTTTAAACCCCTAATTCATTAACAGCAGTGTTCCAACTTCTTTTTCTTCCAGAGATTGGTGTTGTTTAGTTAAAAAAAAGTTCTACAGTCCTGAGACAATGAAATAGTGTTTTCAAATGTGTTTCTGAAAATTGGCATGAATATTTTCTAATCTAACTAATCTGTTCATAATGCAGAGCAATTTGTAGTTATTGTAAATTTGGGTCTTGTGTTATTCATTTTATAAATTGCTGTACATTTATAATCATCTCTTGTAGTAATCAGGTCTTAATATGTTTCCCCTTCTGGCATCTTTTTCTCTAAGCTGGTTGCCTTACAATTCACAAATCTTCATTTTCAGAATATCCCGACTCTCAGCCTGCTATTGAAGATCTCAGAATTTGTCTACAGAAAACTGACTTAAGACCATATTTGACTCAAAAGCTTCAGCAAGCTTTGGAAACTAGATTGCTACATCCTGGTGTGAATACTCCGGATGTTCTTACTGCTTATGTTGCAGCAATAAGAGCTTTAAGACAACTTGATCCAACTGGGGTGCTTTTAGAAACAGTCACAGAACCTGTCAGGTAAAGTTCCATTGAATAATATTTACAATCAGATCAAAGGATTGGTTTGATACAGTTCTCTGAGCCACTGTTTCCCTTCCCAACAGCTTCATTCCCTAGTAATTCCTTACCACTTCATTATTTTGCTGCTTTATTATCTCATCCTTCACAGTTGTACAAGAGGACAAGGGCGGTTTATATGCCACCTAGTAATGAACCATTATTTTTCTGATATTTTTAGTTTGATTGCTATTGTTGCTATTATCTGCAAATCTCAGAATAGTTATTGTTTCTTCTCGTATTCACAGACTACATTTTAAGTTTTCTGTTTCTCAGTTATCTCAATGCATATATTGCATATTAGTGGTAGGGATTATTCTAAGTTGGGTGTCTAGGTTGCTGCCCAATACTTTTTATATGCAGTCCAACCATTTTACCAAAGCCTGCCTATTTCTTGAGAAATCTTCTGATGAATTGAAGTCACAAGGTTAGTTTTCACAAACATCTGTAAGATACTAATCATTTTGTTTGCTGTAGTTCGTTAATGTACTTCAGTTTGCCTTTTAATTAAAATTATTGTCTATATTCTAAGCATTTCCTTCTTTGGGAAGCATAGCACACTTCTGTTATCTAACCACAGTTATTTTCTTGTCACTCAGAGAAGAACTATGGTTAGCAATATCCTTTACTTCTATCTTTATTTTGGTTTTTGTTACTTTAAAATTTTGTTTTCTCTTAGAGAAACAATCAGCCTCTTGCCAATTCATTCAAATTTATTTCAGGTTGGTTGGCATTCTATTCCAGTAGTTATTGTCTAAAGCTGCCCCTTAGTCCAAGCAGGTAGTCAGAGTTTTTTTACGTTTATAAATTCTCTTCTCTGTTATCAGTCTTGAGCAGGAATAGCATATCTTGAATAAGATAGCATTTCTTGTTCTTTGACTCCTTTTACAACCATATTGGTCTTCACTTAAATCTCCTCTTACTTCTCCATCCATCTTAATAGAAATTTCGATGTTTTTGGTAGTTGAGCTGATAGCTTGAAAAATTTTAACTTTAATCTGATTTTTTGTAAGTCTTTTGTATTAACTTTTATGAAGACCTATCTTCATTTCTCCATTTACACAATTACCTTACATTAATTAGCACAACTTATTTAATGCCTTCTCATCTGAATGTTTATTAATTCTAATTGTGTTCTCCTTACTCAACAAGAGTTTTTTGCTTTTATGTTTTTCACTGTAGCTGGCTTAGTGTAGGATCTCTTGTCTCATCTTCATCCATGTCTTCTGGCATTCATCTTCTGCCTATTACAATACTGATGTAAATATTATATCCTTTAATTTATTCATCTCATAAGCATTTACATCTGATGTGACTGGTGCAAATGAACACAACCAATTTTTCATTGGCCATTTTCTGTTTGGCATATGACTTTTCCTGTTATAACCTCATCCACCATACTTGCAAACCAGAGTTTTGCAACATTGGACCTCATCTTGTCAACTTGTATTCACTCCTGTGTGTATTGGTCAAAATGTTTTGGAGTCCAATCATGTGTCCATTCAAATTTCTAATTTAACTTTTTTTGTGGCTTCACTACCCTTTTCCTGTTCCAAGTATAGATGTACTGCACACTAATGAGGATTTAATTGTTTAGTAACCATGCCCTTTCACTTTTTTCATGAAATCTCGTGGAGTCCAGTAGTCCTGATGTTGCCCTTACAAGGGTTCTTTCTAAGCTGTGTACCTAGACAGCTGCACAATATTTTTATTAAGTTCTGCCTGAGTACAGTTAAACCTTTTTAAATGCTCCCGCTCAAGATGCTATTCCATTTGATAGGAGATTTTCTCTTGGTCGTGGTCTCTATTATACAAGACACCTGATAAAAATACAATTTGAGATGCTCTGCCAACCACTTATAAGAGGGTTCTTTCCTATCCTAGATGCACTACATCCCACTATAGCCTATCCTTTATCTCATTTGATGGATTGATTATCTATGTTGCCATCCTTCCCTCTCTTCTTCTGCCTTCAATTTTCTCTAATGAGGCTCCTTTTTACTTATTTGTGATGGCTGTTTTTGTGAAAACATCAAGATATTGTGAAGTAAAACAATTTCCATCCCATTGTTGGAGCTGATAATACCTCTAAGATAGAGTGAAATCTTCCACATCTGTTTTTTCTTAGAGGAGAACCATAGAATAAAAAGGTCACTTGGTAATGTTCCCAATCATTGCAATATCATGTTGTGAACAAATCATAGTTACTAGAGTGGCAGTACTGAGTTTGGTGAGTTGTTGAGCATAGCTTTGGAGAGATTGTGTGTGCTCTGTGATGACCTCTCACCACTGTTGTTTAAAATTTAGTTATTTTTCCCTAATTGTATATGTGGTAAAATTTGCTTCATTGTAGAGCAAAAATTGACACCAAAATTAAGAAACAAAGGAAGGAGTGCTTTTTGTCTGCTAAGCTGAGTTTTCCTAAAAAAATCACAAAGACAACCAGTATTACTCAGCAAAGTTTGCAGACTGCAGATATTTGATCTACAGCTGTGGCAAATAAAGCAAGCTACAGAAGATTATTCATTCTAAGGTGTAAGGACCTTATTTAAAAACTAAAGAACCATAAAACCATTAATTTTGTATTCCAGTGTAAAAGAAATAAAACATTGTCATATCCTGGTTGTAAAGCTTTCCCACTTTTAACAAGATTTTCACTCCCTTGAAAAGCATCTTAACAGGGTTTTACTTTAATTTGATGAGCATCATCTGTCTTTGCAAAATATTAATGTATCTTAATATTAACGATTTAATATTAAGATATACAATAATATTATTTAATTATCTTAAATTAATAAATATATTAATATAGATGTATCCCAAATGCATTATTGTTTTTGTGTGTTTGTGATTTTTGTGTAAATTGTTCAGTTGGATGACATGGTTCATTCTGCCATTTAGATAAAGGAGATAAAAAATATCATAACTAAAACTCTACCTTGGCAATAGTGGCACAGCTCTGTTAACCCCTTAAGTGCATTTGTGGACTACAGTAAACTAAACTTTTTTCTCTTTAAGTGCATTTAACGATAGTCTGCGGTCCATAAAAAACTGTTGACAATTAGGATCTCTCTGAAAATGCATACGAACTGTTAAGACAACCTTCCTTTAACATTTGCAAGAAATTTTGTGTAAACATTTTGCTAACAAATGTATTGTTGATCAAATTGCCTATGCATGTTTTATACTTAGGAAAATTAACCAGTTCCACTCATTTTTGCAGTGGATTGGCATGAAAAGAAGGAAGATATATCTTCTTTCAATTCAAGCACACTTAAAGCAAGTTTGATGTGAAAGTAAACAGCGTAGAAGACCCTCTAAGCACACGCCTAAGCCGAGATGAGGTTCTCTCTCATATGCTAAAGTGGTGCAATAAACTAATCCCTACAACCTTCCCTACCCTTGCATCCTTTTCCTTTCTCACTTTTTCTTCATATAATTCACCCTTACCAATTCAGTTGATGCTGCCAGAGTATTATGCACTTGTATGAAAAGTTTAACAATCTGTAGTAATTTGGCATTGAACAACAATTGTGACTATGTTTTGTGTTCAAGGTTAACCACTTACAAATTGGTCCATAGCTCAATGTCAGGGCAGGTCTAATATTCCATCATAAGAAATGTACAGGAAACTTGAATCATATTTTTAGGTACTTCCTGATATGATATCCCCTTGAAACCCTGGGGATAGTTGATGGAGGAGCTTCTATACCATATTATAATTGGACATTTACCTTAATGATCCTGGGTTCTATGGTATGACGGTTCAAATTTCACCCGTTTAAAATACATGGGGAAGATTTTAACATTTTTTTGCAGCACATCCTAAATAGACAAATAACTGTAACTCAGCTTGCGAATAGGATTCATGTAATTGTTTTATATTTTAGGTTGACAAATTTCCAATTGATACTTGCTTTGATGCCAGTGCACGTTGAGTTTTCGTCCCCTAGGAATCTATAGGAAACTCAGAATTCATTTTCCCAGTACTTCCAGAATTGATTTCTACACGAAAGCTTAGGTTATTATAAAAAACTATGCTCCATAGTGTAATAAGTAATAATACTGGAATTTTTATGCTGGAACTTTGCAATATGACTGGTGGGAAAGTTTCACAATTCCAAAACTTGTAGTATGCAAGCAACTTTTACTCATATTATAACTATTATACTTTTAATCTGAATTTGTCATATTTAAATGTTTCATTCATCTCAATTATAAAATCTAGGCAGTATTTGAGGGGGAGAGAAGACACTGTGCGTTGTGTGGTAAGTAGCCTCACGGAGGAAGGGCCCTGTGATCTGGTGGAAGAGCTTACTCGTGGTGGTGGGGAAGAGGGCAGGATGAGGCTTCTGTTGTTTGATAATGAAGCTGGTCATTCAGATGAAGAAGCTGATGCTAACTGGGAGAATTGGGAGCCTGATCCTGTAGAAGCTGATCCTAGTGAGTGTCCAAAATTTAACTTCATTATTGTTTGTTCACCTTGAGGTGTAAGGTATTTTGTTGTAGGATTTAGATTTATTTGTTCAATACTAGGAAATCTCTCAATGATTCATAATCATTGACCCTTTGTGACTCTGCCCTAGTGGGGTTTTTAGTATTATATGATGAATATTATGGATAATATTAAAGTAATTATTTTACAGAATTTGACATTTAATCATTAAAACGATACATTGCAAGTCAGTAAGCTTTGATTTATTTCATTTTAGTAACCTTTTTCTTTTGGTAAAGATGATATTATTTTTGTCCAGGGTAAATATTGTTGTAAGCTTGTCTAGTTGCCCAAGTATATCTTTTCTCATTTTTCAGCGAGCACATCCAAGAGCAGAAGAACATCTGACATAATCTTGATGCTAGTCAATGTATATGGTAGTAAGGAACTTTTTGTCAATGAATATAGAACACTTCTTGCTGACAGACTTCTCTCTCAGTTAAGTTATCATACTGAAAAAGAGATTCGCTACTTAGAATTGCTGAAACTCAGGTTAGTAAAGCAATGTATCTAATTTTGCTACTCAGCAGATTTCATTTTTGCTTAATAATGTATTGTTATTTTTAGATTTGGAGAATCACAACTTCATTATTGTGAAGTGATGTTGAAAGACGTTTATGATTCTAAGAGAATCAATGCTCATTTACATTCTGATGGTAACTTCAAATTAGATGACCAGGTATTTAAGAATTCAAATATTATTTCATATTTGTTTTTTTCTGGTAGTGATTTTTAATTATCTTTTTTTTAGCAATTTCCAACCACAGCCATGATCCTTTCAGCACAGTTTTGGCCTCCATTCAAAGAAGAAAACCTTGTGTTGCCAACAATCGTTCAAGAAAACTTGGAAGCCTACACCAAGGCTTTTGAAACATTGAAGGTGGTTTTCATTCTTGTTGGCCATTGTAAATAAGTGTTTTATAAGAGAAAGACAATGAACGGGAACATTTTTGTTATTAATACAAAGCTTCATTTTTTATAGGGCAATAGAACACTTTGCTGGAAACCTCATCTAGGTTCAGTTACCTTGGATATTGAATTAAAAGACCGCTCCTTGCATTTGTCTGTATCTCCTATTCATGCCACAATCATATGGCATTTTCAGGAAAAAAGTATGTGTCAGTTTTATTGTTGTTATATTTTGTAAGAATTTGGTACTTGAATTTATGATTATCACCCCCTTTTTCAGGTCAGTGGACTATTGAAGAACTAAACCAGGTTATGCATGTTCCTTCAACTATGTTAAGAAGAAAAATTGCATTTTGGCAATCACAGGTAAGTTGTTCTGCCATTATGTTTACTAGATTTTCCTCTGCATCTTAAAACAGGAATGATTTCATGTAGCCACTATGTAGTGATATTGGTAATAAAATATACTGAGTATAATTTAATTTGTGCTAATGAAAATGGTCGAATATTACTGAATGATTTAAGACCTCTCAAGCAAGACTTATTGCAGTAATGCTAAATTAATTGGTAACATTTCAGTCTCATCAGATACATTGTGTTTGCTATTACTGTTAAAGGTGATGCATTGATTTTTGCTTTAAATATGATTTTCTGATTTTCGATGAGATTCCTTTATTTTTCTGTCATTAATGGAATTTCTCTGATAGAGGTATAGTCAGTTAGCTATAGGTCTATACTGCATTATAGTTTCTGTTGACAGTACAGTAGGTGTAACTGCAGTTAAAATCTTCGAATTTAATCTATGATTTATAATTTTATTATTCCTCTAATGGAATTCCACATAAGGTACCCTGAAATATGGCTACTTTCACTGAAAAGGGAATAATACATTGAATTTGATTCCTTCATAAGCTATGGTTACCAACTAGAAAAATTAGAATACACTCTAACATATGGGAAAAGAGTTATAGAAAGGTTAATGGTTTTGGCTCTTTCATCAGCTCAACCGATCTATTTCTTTGTGTTTTTCTTGGCCACACTACCATCCTTGCCATAATCTCTACAGATTGATTCATCATCTCAAATGGATGTAATGATTGGGTAAAAAGTTTGAGCATCCTTGTAGTATTTTATTAAACTTGTTAATTTATTCACTGTGTACATTGATTATGATGATGGATTTGCAGTTATCAATGTAATTCATTTGTAGTTGTGAAGAAGTAGTATCTTTATATTTTAATATCAACAGTTATTTTCATTGTCTCCAGCTTCCAAGTTTAGTTAAGGATTTGGCATCTTCTTCTTTTCTATAGGGCGTTCTGAAAGAGGTTTCAACAGACACTTTTGTGGTGGTGGAAGAGTGCCCCAACAGGTCTAAAACTAATACATCTCTAGTAATCTCATCAGAAATGGTGTGTGAGGATGAAGAAGCTGAGAGTGCTATGGCATCAGCTCATGACCAAAGAGAGGAAGAACTACAGGTGAGAATGATAATAAGGCATTCTAACATATCTTCAGGCTCAAGATGAACTACCAAACCTGAATTATTTTAACATGTCATTTTACAACTATATATGAGACAATTTGAATTTTAAATATTAATATTCTTCCCATGATTTCAGGTGTTCTGGTCATACATAGTTGGAATGCTGACTAACTTGGACTCATTACCTTTAGAAAGGATACACCAAATGCTCAAAATGTTTGCCTCTCAGGGACCAACTGCTGTTGAATGCAGTCTTCAAGAACTGAGGCATTTTCTTGATAGGAAAGTTAGGGAGCATAAATTACTCTTCAGTAATGGACTGTATAGACTTCCAAAACCCTAACTATATTCTCTCTGTGCTTTGCAATTGTAAATAAATTATTCTTCTATTGCTAATTTTATTGTTGCTCTTTTTCTTTGATTTTTAGCATCACTGGGATCATTAACTGTATTAATCCAAATTAATGGTTGATGAAAAATAGAACTACATCAATTTTATCCTAAATTTAATTACTCTTGTATATTTTATTTATAGATTCAGCTGCTTCAAAATATGGTTATTATTTTGAGTCAAGTTATCTATGTGACTATGAGCAAAATCTGCCTTTTAAAAGTGTCTTATATCTCCAAGCAAAAAAAGAACCCATTCAGGTGACTAATTAATCTAGATTCATTATCTCAGTAGTTTGAAAATCGTACTTGATTGGGATAACATGTAACACATTTTACTTGCTATTAGCCAAATTCTATGATTACATTGTTGGGAATGTCAATCTTTTCAAACAACCCTTATATTATCTGGTGATGATATATACTACCAACTTTCCATTTTGCTGTATAAGGTATTCAAGTTAAACATGCTACATTGCTTATTAACTGTAACATTTTATGGCTATTTCAGTTATTGCAAAGACATAGCAATTATACCTATTTGTTCTTACACTTGGCCATTAAATGTACTAGCCCTGAATATTATACAATTTAGGGGAGTATTAGATTTAGCCTAGGTTTAACTTAATTTGACATCCTTTTACATAATTAGAGAAAAGTAATTACTTTTAGTCTTCTATATTTAGGTTACCTAAGGGTTAAAGTTTTAAATCTTCATTTTAAACTGTTACGAAAAGTTAGTCCCTTTCCTGAAGAATTTATGAATTATGTACTTGTAGTACATTGGTAAACATTAAAATACCATTGATAAAATAGTTTGAATTACAGTAGGAATATAAGCAAGTATCTGATAGAAAGCAAGTATTCATGATAGAATGAATTTGAGATTTGTGAAGGTTTGATTTGAGGCTACTTACATTATCCATTTACTTCAAATTTGCATATTGTGGATCTCAAAGGGATATAAATATACTATGAATTTGATCAGAAAATATGGAGATGCTTTCATATTTCTAAGTACTGCATTTCTGTATTCATAAGACCTTTTTCCCCATGAAAATTTAATCTAAAATTGGCCTGCATCTCAAGGGCAAAGGGTGAGATTTTTTTTTACACCAAGAATAGCCACACATTAGTAATTGTAAACAATGGAAGACGGGTAAGGGTGGTATTGTGCAAGATGGTGTGCACCCAGGAAAAATCCCAAGGAAGAATGGACTTGAAAAACTTACATTCTTTCTTGGGATTGTAAACAATGTTGTGCTTTGATTCTGGGTTTTATCTTCCAATCACTGTGTAAGCCTTTTCAGCAATTTTGTTCTAATTTTTCTCTAAATTGATGCTCTTTTATGAATCTCGTTTCTTTGTTTCTCTTATAAGCAACTTACATTGCTGTGTGTATAATTTTTGCTTCCACTTTAAATAATCATGGTGTCTTATGGGCCAGGAAATATGGTAATTCAATTCTGAAAAGAGATCTTAATTGAATTACTATTTATTCATTATTCTATTTTTATATGTATCCTTTATCTTTTACCTTTATATTTCGTAATTTGGGATCAATGACTGTTAAACTGCCTTGGTGATTTTTAAAGTAAGCATGAATGATAGAAAAATGGTGGAGTAACTTAAGAAAAAAAAAGTTTCAATCCATCCTGATAGTTTTGCAGACTGTCAAACCTGTTCCTTAACTTCAAAATTATGTTTGTCAAGAAGGATATCTATCTTCTCTTAAGTATCATTGGAAGCTTAATGAAAGAAATTTTTGTTGCGGTGTATGTCAAATGATGTGCTAAGATGAGCTTCTTCCTTTATGCCTTCAAAATATTATGTAAATACTGCAGTGCTGCAGTGTCTTCAGAAATGTTGGTGATATCCTAAATTTCAATTTCTAAATGGGTCTCAAATGAATTAAGTATAAAACTTCATGAGATTCCAATTTAATGCTGTATTGGGCTTTTGGTTAATATTACTATCACTGTCTTAATCAGTGAAATATTATGTAAACAATGCAGACCTCAACATTTATATTACCTTTTATTAACATTGAGATCTCTTAACTGGTTAAGGCATTCAATGTTTATTGAATAACAACAAATGCAAGCAGTTCCACATTTTATATTAAACAGAGGAACTGGGCCAAATTGAATTTTGACTAGAGGCTGAGATCAGAGTGATCAGCTGGAGTCATTAGAGTTTGAGAAAAGCTTCAAAAAGCTGTTGTTTGCAAGCAGACTAACTGTTGAAAAATTACAACCAGTGGGGGCTAGGGTTCTCTGTGGTCACACTTTGCAAGTATTGTTCTCAATATGTATTTTTGCAACTACATTGCCATCTTGGGGAGAGAAGATAACTGACTGCTGGTTAGAATTTTCTAACAGTTATAGCTGGCCAGTTTGCTTGCAAACAATGACTTATTGGAGCTTTTCTCAAGCTCTAATGTCTTACCACAGCCATGTTCCTTCTCCTTATAGAATCAGCTAAAGGTGCAAAGCCTAAGGATGGATATAAGAGACAGTAGGGTAAATAGTGTCTGTTAATGCTGAAAGATGGTGTGTGTTCAAATGTAATGTATTCGACTGAAACACAGAGGACATTCTTGGTGTTTAGGGGCTTTATTACTAAATAATATAAAGGCAATTTACATTTAAAGGAGATTTTGTACTCAGGGTACTCCTTCCTGCATTCCTCTGATACTATGTAGGACTGGCCATGGTCATATAGAATGATGGACCAAAAGATGTCTAAAACCAGAAATCGAAATGAAAATATTGTTATTCCAACCTCTTTCTTGATTACCTCTGTGTGTTACTTACTAAAACCTGAAACATTTCAAGTATAGTGGAATTATGGTAATTATATTGATCAATTAGTCCAGGTTCGGTGACCCTATAGCACGCGTATCCAAAGTGGCACACGAGAATTGTTTTGGCACTTGGAGCTCTGAGTGCACTATCCTTGTTATGTTTTCTTCCCTTAAAAAAACGAAGCCCCCAGAGTTAAAAAAGAATGTGGATTCAGTTTACTATTAATGATAATTATTCATTATTAACGACAATTACTGAATCTTAATTCTATTGTTGGCATAACAAAATAGCATAACGTAATCAGCATTTCTCTCTATGGTTTGGCACCAGATAGGCATTAAAATCCTATGTAGTTAAATATATGGTATGTTGGGTTTCAGCCGCACAGCTCTTCTGTGCTGTTATTCACATTTCCCTAATCTTATATGTATATTAAATATGGCTCTTTCCATGAAACATGCCATCCCTGGGTTAGTCCAATGGTTATCCTCTTGTCTTAATAAGGGGAAGACTCCATGGAGTGTAATATTTTACTTAAAGACTTCATTTGCATGCATTTTTAAAACAAGATGAAACACTGCACATATAAATCGTTAAAATATAAGATGTGTATAGATCATTTTCAATAACCAAAGTATTCAGATTTTAAGTATTTGTTGAATTTTGTTTTCTGCTACATTAGGGTTTAACTGATGAAATGCTAGGAATCTCCTATCAGAAGAACAGGTTCGAAGAGTGAAATCAAATCACAGCATTTCTTCAAGAAACTTCGTCGGATGACAAGAAAAGTTATGACATTTCTTGGAAGGTAGTCAGTCCTGAAGAACTACATTGAAGCTATTGTGAAATTACAGAAAATATGCCCGAATCACTTTCGATCTTAACATCGTGACGATTTCTGCACACGAGCTCTGATGGTGTGTTTGTGGTATCTCGAACCATAAGGTGTTCAAGCCAACAATCCTGGAAAATTATACAATGGATTAAATTAACTTTTTCCTCCGTAGTTGTTGATTCTTTAGTAAAGAAAACGACTAGAACTTTCTCGTTGTGCGCAACGTATGGACTGAAGCATTTTCCCGAATTAACTGGTGAAATACGGAATTGCTTTCTCCTCCATTGAAGCTAAATCCGAACGGGCACTGAACTTCGATATTGGTCTTCGTATTGGATCCAGATTTTTCCGATGGGATAGGAAATCGTTTCCCAAGGTAATTTTATTTTACATAATTTCAATTCTTAAGAATTTAAGACTAGAAAATCATTTTTCCATGAAAACTGAATCCCCGCTATGACAGCTAGTGTGTATACCATTCTTCGTAGGGCATAATCAAAACTTCTGTTTTTCATTTTGATCTAATTCTTTCTTCTTGTTTCAGCAGTCTGTAAAATATTTTTTCTGCTAAAATTTAGGTTAAAATATTTATATTTATCAGTTTATTTAATCGGCTTAACGAATATTAACATTTATTAGATCGATTTTTTCGTGATTATTGTACGCAGTCAATTTTTTTTCCTCGGTACTGCTGGTAGTATCCTGGAAATTTACGACAACCATTTGCCAGGATCACTGTTAAAAATTAATTTTATGGAAGTTTGTTCAAAATTATCGAGATTAGGGGCGTGGAAACGGCGCACAGTGGGCTAGAATCGAAAAAAGCTGGCCAAAAATAAGAAAATGGTTTTCTTGAGTGCGGACTTTGAAACTTCGCATGGCTATTTTTAAATGAATTCTGCATATAACTACCAAATCATACACTTTTATTCCGGTGCATTAAAATTCTACAGGGGGTCAAAGTTGACCAAATTTTACGAAAAAAAACCGGTCTTCGATTTTTCACAAATTTCTTCAACTTCAAGCCAACACTGAACCCGAATGAGCAAAATCATCGGGTAAAAAACGATGCTGTATTATAAACCTATTCTTTATGCTTCATGTTACTTGATTTGAATGATTACAGTAGGATATTTGCATAAGTTATAAAACCCATATTTTACGGCAAATTTTCAACAAATGCGAGGAAAATAGTAGTGATATTCCAAGATGTACACGGGCTAACTTATACCACGACGTTCTTTGAAGCTTCATAGATAGGAATCTGAAATAAAATCTTGCGACAATTTGCGACGCCGATTTATATACCCAATTTTCGATGGCGAGGCAAGAGCCATATCCGCGAGGCGGAGCGTCACTCTCTATGACGATCTCGGATTTGAGATTATATACGGACCAACACGCTTCTTAAAGGTATTTTTACTGGTTTATGAGTATGATTCCTACTCTGTACATAGTTTTAGTTTGAATTCATTTTGAAAATCCCAATGTCATGAATGAAAAAAATCTCGTTTTGTTCGATATTTAAATGTAGCACAAAACTTTGTTTGACTACGCCTACCTTGTCAATTTTTCGATAATATTAAGCTATAATTATTTTTTTGATAAAAGTAAGCTGGTAATGTTTAAATATCTATCTAATGAAATTAATGAATCTTACCTCCAGCCTTATAATACTCTCATCGTCAGAGGAATCTTCATCTCCGTACGCCATTTCGTCTTCATGGCACATGATCATGAGCTCATTCATTTCTTTGCCCATTTTGCTTGCTTTTTTGTAACGTTAATAGTTGCTGACATGGATATAATTGGTTCGGATGTTAATAGTAATCTCCGAAGCAAGTGTTCATTGGTGTCAACTCACAAGTGTTTCCTACTGAATCGCTCGCGGTATTTTCTCGAGTCTTTATTTCGGGCCTCCATCGCCTCTTCCGAAAGTTGCCCCAAAGGAAGAATGAATTTCTATGAGATTTCTGTGCCGTGAATTAAAACTTTATGGATAGTTGATGGCAAGTAGTACCACGGATATAATTCCACAAAAAACAACGCGTAGCACAGCAGTAGTCCTCGAATGCTTTTTCATTTATATTCCGACCCCTTGAGACTGCCTTCAAGTTATTGGAGAATCTTTTAATGAGATTATTGTCGATCACTGATTATTAAATTTTAATGATTAAGTATTGAAGGAGGATGATCAAACTAAGACTCATGAACTTCAAAAGATGAAAGATAACTCTTCAAAAATGAATTACTAAAACGATACTTTTATCATTCCAAATAACAAAATTTATCCATGTATATTTCATCATCTACACAATTTTTTTCAATAACAAGCATTTATTAGGGATAACGATTTCCAATTCGCACGTGTAATTTCAGCTGCTAGATTTGGATTTTCAAAGAAACGCCTAGCTGTATACCCATCATTGGTGGTTCCATATCCCGGCTTGGGCACATCCACAATCAACCCCAATCTTCTCTCTAAATTTTCTTTGCAGATTACATTTTCTCACTCAACATTCAATCTCACCCGCCACTTCTTAAAATTCAATCGATAGGAAATGTGTAGAAGACATTCAAAGAATCTAATGTAACAATTCAACGTTGAAATAGCCCAATGTCTAGATAGATGTAGCCCAGATTTTATTTCAGATTCCTTGTCAGGTAATAATAGTATGAAAACTTCGCATTAAGCATCGTAACTTGTTATAACAAAGTTAAAGTGTTCACTGAATACAATTATCTTATAATCGACGATCCTCTCGAATAAACTCTCTCAATGGAAAAAAATATTATGCTGCCATTGAACCATTCTCAACATTTTTAATCAAATCACTAAATCTACCAAAGTGCTTTTTGAATTACGTCGAAGTGTCAGACTCTGCCGGAAAATCCTTAACAATCCGGAAGATGCTTAAGATTGAAATTCCAACCTCCTAGTTAGGCTTCCAATTTTCAAATATTCCAGAAATTCCTAATGTTCCGTAAGATTTAAACATCAGTAAACAAAAGTTCGACAAAATTTATAGATCACAGAATGGAATATAGCTTTTCAAATATTCAGCTACTTTACCATCGTTTCAAGGTGTGGACTTGTAGGCTCGCCGATTCGCAACCAATTCATACCTAGTGATTTTCAAAAGATTATCTACTCCGTTTCTTCCATAAGTTCAATCAAGTATCACGCAAGTAATCACTTAAAAACGAGTCGTTAAATATTATGGTCTTAAATTTAATGAAGAAATTGAATCACTTGCTCATTTTTTTCGGTAGGTCCTATTCTATGCCTCTTAATTGTGTATCTTTTTCGTTAACTTAAAAGTCTTCTCAAAATTAGATTAAATCAGGTCATATTGGTGAATACAGAACTACGAATTCATTTTCTAAACGATTTTAAAAGATGATTCCATGGTGAATTATTCCTTCTAAAACCATGGCTTTTGTAGTTCGAGCCTAATATTACCCATTCCATAGCCAAAATAAGAAATTAAATAGATGTGAAAATTTGCTACTAAGTCCTATATATTTATATTCATCGATAAACCGTATAAATCATGATTTATCAACATGATTAATCCACAGAAACGCTTCTATTGATGTAAAGGGGTCACATTCCTCCGGCAAGTTTTTTTATAAGCCGGAATAATTTCATATTTTTCGATTCCTTGGAATCACATCGTGATGCCAAATAAATCTTCTCGCTGCTGATAAAGAGGAAACGTACATACTATACCATTTCTTCATACATTTTCGAAACGGGAGGATTGCAACAATATTAATGGACAGTCAACTGTTGAATTATATTGAATTGAATTATATTGAGTTGAATATTATTTTGTTACATACCAATTAGGAACATTATTTAGAGGCTCAATCAATTTGCATTGTAAGTTAGAATTAATTTCCTCTTATTTTTTTTCTAAAGAATATATAAGCGGGCAACAATGAGGTATCTTCGGTGTCGTGAATGACAAATTACTATGTTAAGATAGCTTCAAATTCATATCGTAATCAAAGGACTCCGATAAATTTTGTTGCTACAGTTTAAATTTTCTAACGAGCTGTAATGCATCATCAAACCGTCGGCCATCGGGAGACGAGATAAACCCAGTGTATTAATTGCTTTCTTTTCTTTTACAAGTTACAATAATCACAAATCAATTTCAGTTTCAATAATACCTGTTCAACTGTGGCAGTTACGCCGCATCAGCAGCAATAATTATTTGTTACTCAGCATTTAATGTCACTCTAGTGTAAATCTGCGCATGTATGATACACAGGGAAATGATTCGCTTGTAATTTGATGGGTTTTATCCATGCTAAACACAAAGGAACACATAATGCGTGTACTTTTCAAGTTTCTACAAATGTTTCAATTTTTATAAAACAATTACATACCATTTTTATAAAACGAAGTAAAACACGACTCGTTTCGGGGTGACACCCTCATTAATTCATGATCTTAACCAAACTCAATCGAGCAAATCGCCAATATTTTTCGCAGCGAACAATATTAAAATTTCAATAATTATCGTTTAATACGTTCATAATTTCCTCAGATTTTTAATTATAGATGTCCAATTAACTGGGGCCTCTTGCGATTGCCTTACTTGCCTACTAGTTGATTGTGAACATTACGTAAATTAGCTACCTAATCCTAAATTTGTAGCCAACATAAACATGTTACCATGTTATCCCACATAAATTCCGCTCTTTATTTAAAAGATCGTAAGCTTTTATCTTTCTCGAAAATAAAGAACCTAGCTGACTTCATTACTTTACACAGGAACAGTTATGCCGCGCCATCAACTAAGTGTCGAAGGTATTGTGTGATTAAAGAGAGGAGAGGTGTCCAGTACTCGGTTACACGACCGACCCGAGCATTAAAGTGGAATGGAACTGTCGATGAAGAGAGCTGAGGAAGGAAGTGGGAGGAAAGAAGTGGGAACTGTGGAAGAGGGGGAAGAGGGTTAATGGCGAGGGAGGAGCGGGGTTTGGCGGCGGGACACGGAACGTTAGCGAACTGATTTACGAGGCAGTGCCGATTTCAGAGGATGGACGCGGTTTGGAAAGGGAAGAGTGGCTTGGGAGAGTGGGAATGGAGATTGCGGGAAACTAGTAGAGGGTGCAAACTAATGGAGAAAATAACGTCAGTAACGGAAAGAATAGAGAATTATCACTTCAATACAGATGACAGAAACGAAGATGAGGCTAATGAGAATACATGAAGAATATATTGTTGAAAAACCATGTGTGAAACCTCGATCAGCTAGCGAAATTTTGAAGAATATTTCTCACTCGAGAGGGTGGTAGAACATTAAATATTTCCATGTGCGTTTGAACTTGTTCTGTTAGTAACTGACACCATTTAATTTGAAGGATAACATTAGCTCTCCAAATCAATTATAAATCAAAGATGATACGGTATAAAGACGGAACAATGGGATCTCTAATATTGTAGATTAAACATAAGATGTAGTAAAATATTACCAAAGCTTTGTTTTGAAAATAAATCTGCTAAAGAAATACAGATAGCCGATGGAATGAAATATTTCACTTATTTTTTATTATCCGCATTAAATTTTTTAATTACAGAGAGCGATGAAAGATTTCTTTCCAAAACCCTCAAAACTCACATAACTTCGTAATCATCAAAATGCAATCATTGCATGGATAACTGAAGAGACTCGTATTATTTTTTGATCAGAATTAGTTTAAATTTTCAACTAAAAAGCTCAATAAAGAAGTCACAGATTTTTTAAAAAGGAAATATTTTTGCAAAAAAGAAAAATTGTGTTTAAACAAATTACCTAGAAGCCGAGTACGAATAGGTATGATTTAGCTCAACTTATTTATCTATTCGATAAGATTTGACAGCTATACTAAATAGCAAAGATCTCTTGGATAACCTCGCAGCCTTACGAATTTCTTTCATTCATCTCATGTATAATTATTTGATGCTGTTTTGATTTCGCTTCAAATATCCAAACATACAGGAGCAAACAGCCCGGGTTCCTACTGTGACCGAATTCATTCATCACCCTCGACATTTCCCTGAAACGCTGGATCTGTATTCTTCGGCATAAATTACCAAATGGTAACCTTTGAAGCTCCGGAATATACCCATCATCTAGGCCTAAACTCGTGATAATTCCAAAAATTTCCATTTCAAAGCGAGGCATAAGCCATAAACATCGCACCACAGAAACGCTTTGCCGTAGCAATGATTTAAATTCCCATAGTTGCTCACAATACAGCATCCGACGCCCGCTCCAGTCGAGTTCCCCAAACCAGAGGATTACAGCCCTGCAAGCATTACTCCGCCTCCACAATGCGCTCGTCCCCCCGATCTTATCGACAGAAACTGTGTCCAGCCAGAAGGTCATCGGTTAAAAAGACGTATTTGATGCGAAGCTAAAACATAAATATGGAGTTTCGTCGAATCCATTCCATGCTTGTATCTCTTCGGAGCAAGTCATTTCCTGAGAGCTGTTCCTACTCGAATGGAAAGATGCCCTTTCTCAGTATCCCGAAACAAAGATCCTTTGGTGTTCAACGGTACGCACCGAAGAAAGTCGGAAATGAGGCTTAGAAAGGCGGAAAGCGCAACACTGAGAGAAGAAAGGGCTGGAAATGGCCACACCTCGTTCGTGGACCACGAATGGTTATGTACACGATATATGGAAGGGCTGAAAGCCCAAAAATATGGATGGCATTCAATAGTGTCCCTTGGCTTACTAATGACTACCGAAACTGGACTCAGCTTCATGATGGATTCCAGGTGACTTGGAAAATGTTTCTGCGAGGGTCCTACCATATAAATCAACACTCTCTAAGGTATGCAAGCTTCCCCACCGGAAGTGATCTTTCTATAGAAATAATTGCATCCGCTGCATTCTTCACTTAAATTCTTCGCTTGAATATTTATTTAGCCTCGATAAAGATACGATATTCTCTATTTCTAAGGTTAGATAGGTAATAGCATACGCATACACCTAAGTATAACCTGTTTAATAAGAGAGATCAAGTACTAATTAAACAATCTTGTTTGTGATAGGATGCTATTATCAGATTCACCATTTCAAAGATCGGAAAAATGTTTAAATTATACTCCTAAAAGAAATGGAATACCGAAGACATGGACATAAGTTTCACGAAAGTAACCTTTCTATTCTGAATTTCTTTCATAAATCTGCAAGAAAATTCTCAGCAGCAAAACTACAACAGCATAGAGCGAAAATGCTACTTAATCTTATAACACTATTAAATGCAATCAACCATGTAAATGTAATATGTAAATTTAACCTTTCTTGTCAAAGCGTTTCCTCCCTATATGTAAGCATGAATTCGCTTATTTCAAGAACTCTGCCCACATTTATGGAAACGTGCCTTACCGAGTTCCTTCATTATCAGTGTGATGTGACAGGCAATACAAATATGTGAAACGTCATATATCTTCAAATTCATTCTCACCTCATACGCGCTTTAATAAATATCTTCCAAATCCATTCGCTTTATCGGTTAAAACCTAGTCGAAAGAGGATTAAAACTAAAAAGTACTAAAATTTAATTCTTATTTTACTACTGCTTAGATGCCATAACTCTTTCACTTCCGTGAGTAAATAACATTTTTCATGAAAAAGTTCTGATTTTTTTTTCGCCACATTATCTTAACAGCGTAACTTAAAGACATCACCGCCATACGGAAACACATAAAGAGTTCCTTCAACGAAAAATAAAGCAAAATAATATCTTAAGCTCAAGAAGGGCTTCGTAGCTAGATTAAATGGTACGTTAAAATGCCTTATTTTATTGGTGAAAGATGCGCTCCTTGAATCCAGCATACATTAAATCATGACGCCTTAGCTTAATTGCCATCTTCGCAGCCACTTCTAATTTGCGTCACTTCGTAGTTAAATGCGACGGAGAAAAAAAACACCAGCTCATAAAAGGACGACATTAAAACGCAACGGAAAAAATGAGGAGCAAAGAACGTTAAAAACTAAATGGAGCGAATGATTTTAAAAGTGGAAGAGGGGGGTTAAAGAACGAAAAAATTATCAGAGGCGCGTTAATAGGGGAAGACCCTCCCCCTCGTCATCAAGTCCTGAAACATTAAGCCCATTAAGAACAGGGCCAAGACAACTCTATGCCTTAATTACCTCTTCGGTATGATCAGGCCTCCACACTAGAATTTTCCGACGCCTCTGTTAATTCAGCAAGAAAACGCGCTTCATCAAAGGGGAGAGATTCAGGGGAGCCGCAGCGGGCCTAATGGACTCCAGTCCTCTTAAATCCTCATTATCAAAACGTTGAAAAAAGTGAATGTGGCGTTCTGGGCGATTGTTTTCTTTCGGTCATTAGGGAGTAAAATAGCGAAAAAATCATGGTCAATCTTTCCATATGCACACTTACAAGCTGGTATGAACCCCCCTCAGGGTTGGTGCTTTGCAAGGGAAATTAGAAACTCCTAAGAAGACTGGTTTACGCTCGTCGTAAGCAAGAAAAATTATACAAGCAACCTTCGAAATTATCGCCTTAGTTACTGTACAATTCTACGAGAAATTATGCCTTTACTAAGGTCTAGACGCTTCTTTGTGTACTAGTTTCTCCATGAAATGTTTTCTTGCCACAAAAAGGCTAAGATAAATTGAAAATTTGGTTCACATCGACTGTGTAACACATCTCGTAAAGGAAAATCTCACAAACTGAAAGTAAAAAACAAAGTAACTTTTAGGTAACCAAACCGTGAGAACAAAAATGTACATTCCTCCTAGAATAGGTTTTCTAACTTCAATATCTAGGGTGTGACCTAATCTACGAAGAAGACAAAGATATATCGAATTAAAGTAACATTTTCCAGAGAATATAAGGAAAGGCTTGGAGCCTAATCCTGAAAGAATGAAGACGGCAACAAATAGATAAAACTCTACATGATTACAATAAGTTTCACTACCGCTTGACATTACCGGTTCGTACTCTTATTTGTTTACGATATGCATTCACGAATGTACATTACATCTAATCACGCGCGTTTACCCGTATTGAAAGATTTGAGATTATCGATCATTTTCCTTTTTTCTTCTTCCACCGCATCTCAGCAAACTTCTCTACTCCTTCGGGAAGTGTACTAAATTGGCTGATAAGAATGATTTTCATAATTTATGAACAAGAACTCAGTTATTGCAATATTCATAGAGGAAGATTTGATTCTCTGCGACTTATCAACCTCGAGACATAAAGTTAACAGAATTTAAAATATCTAAATCCCGGCTATGTTAGAAATTATAATCTGAGCCAATGCTGATAAATTCGTATCATCTTATTAGGTCAAACATGAAAAATTTCCCTATAATTCATCGCCAATGCTAAGTAATGAATATTATTTTATTGTTTCCAACTTTCGCACAACTCTGCGTTCAAATTACTAGTTTCCGGAGATCTTCTAGGGAGATGCTGGAGCATTCTTCATAAACGTCTACATTTGATAATGGTCTGCAAGATTTTTATGAGCGTTTTTCATTTAACTTAAGCTGACGCTACAAAAGAATGTACATACATAATTAGATATTAGAAATTATACTTCTATTAAGTTCCAATATTCACGTACGTTATTCCAGTTAAGTTGCAGTTATAAGTATCAAATAGGAAAATATGCAGAAATAACATTTTAGCGAAGAGGAAGAGACTCCCGTTTCTTCGGGAAGAAACCCCCGCTACCATTCATTTACCTTAAAGTTGCTGCAATAAATTAATTACTGACGCTATGGTAACACACGAATTCAATAATCGTTTATTACTTCAAATATTTACAAATTTTCCGCTCATTTGTTCAAAATTCTCATAATCTCGTGTCTATATCAATATTTCACGACTGAAATAAGAATCTATAATAATTTTCCTCTCATTTGACACCTGACTCGATTTCATAGGACTATTATTTCTAATTTAATTTTGTGAAAGAAACAAACTCTGCAAGTCGTAAAAATATACTTGACGTTCATTTCTTATGGAAACGTATTTTGGGCTCCTGGGTTCTAACCCGAGCCTTTGAGAGATAAGAATAGATTTCAAGGGGGTTTCAGCCTCGTAGAAACATTTCTACATCGAGCCGTTTCTGTGTTAAAAGAGGGACGGACAGACGGACGAAAAGACAGATTTTTTATGCATATAGAATGGATATTATCTACTCGGAGGTTAGCCGAATCACGTTAAATTAAGATATATTCGATGATTCTTGATTTAAAATTCAAAGTTTAGCTTAATTAGTATGTTAAAAAAATAATCGTCATTTTTAACAACATAACATTGCCACAATGATTGCCTCAAGAAGTGTTTAATTTTGTGTTTCCATAATTTTCTAATAGTTGGAATACATTTTATATATTAAGATTTTCACAAAGTTCTGTTTCTGTTATATTATTTACATGGATATCTAGATTATTATGTGTTTTTGCTTTGTTGTAATGTGGTGCAACAAATAAACTCAAATAGTGTTTTAAATGAGACAAAAATTCCATGGCGAATTTGCTTCTCATTTTATGCTTTCCTTCCTCACTCATTAGCATTGTTTCGTTTTATTGCTACTGGAGAAGATAAATAACTTGCTTTAGCGGGGACAGATATTTATAGTTTCATCCTTAAGCAAAAGGAAAAAACAACTGGCCAATGCAGGGAGCTAAAGGGAGTCACCCGAACAAGGCATTTCATCGTCGGGGTTATTTTTTCGTTCAACCATTCATCACGAATCAGATTAAATCTGAGGCAACGCATAGGGAGAAATTTTCCAGCCAAACTCCTTGCTTCCTTTTTTTCCTGTATTGGAGAGCGGGTGAAAACAATCCCATGGAGACGCGGATGGGGTAATACCTAGGAGTTCGATTCTCTCTCTTTTTTCTCACTTTTTCTATTTTCGCAGATCGCGAACTCATTTAGATCTCGTCGGTCTGTTTCGAAGCGCATCAAACAATTTTTTTCAATCACCGCTACCTCCCCTCCGTGTATAGAAATCCAGATCGCTTCGCAGCACACAGCCGCGGGAGAGGTATGGTTAGAGAGAAAAAAACAAAATAATCCCTATAATCGCTTCGTCGCTCCCGGCTAATCCATGTATACAGACACACACAAACGCTCATCCCCCTTTTCGACGCCACTGTGGCGTGCCCTCTCGGCTGTCCTCGCAATTAATCTTTGAGTAGGAGATAGGCTTCCTCGCTTCGCCAAACCCACAGTGTATAGCGAATATATTTCACACCGGAAGTCGAACGTAACAAAAAATAATTGGAGCGGAGGAGGAGCGAGAAAATAAAAACGGCAAAATGGAGGACACAGAATGCAAAATGGCGCCTCATTCCCTTTTTTATTCATCCGACTCCGCGCGCAAGTAAGCGATTCGTGCATTCTCGTATGGAGTTCGGTTCCGTTCCGTTGATTTCCTCTCTGATCATTACCTTTTATTCTGCATATTTCCAATTAAGCTTTCGTGTTTTCTGTGAAAGCCCTCCCCCGCCACGTTTTTCGTGCGCGGCTATATTTCATGGCTCGTTATCGCTCGTTTTTTTTTAAGTGGAGGTCCCAGTGTTAAAAATAACCGGGTCGCTTTGTTTCAAGGAAAAATTATATATTGTTTCAAAGTTTTGTTCTTCGAGTGTTAAAAATCTGCTGTAACCCTGCGATTTAAAATCGGTGGGAATTAATTCCAGCGAACTTTAAATTAAAATTTTTCTGGTATTTCTCTGATTGAGGTAATGGACGCGAATCTCGCAGCCATGGCTGTAAATAATGTACATAGCAACAACATTTGGAAGTTGGAGGAATTTTAGAAATTTTATGAAATCTTTTATATTTCATCGAAAATATAGAAATCCTGCTGTTTAAACAAAAAAAAATAAAATAGTTGTTCCACTTGTAGAAAATATCTTAAAATTAATTTGGTTTTATTTTTGTATTATAAATTAGGCATGAGGATTTTCTTATTTTATGTGATATTCTTTTATTATTCATAAAATACTCATTCTGTGTATAAACGCGAATATGATATAGTCATAAATGAATGCGCGTAACATTTCTAAAAATTCCTTTGAGATAAAAACACTGATATACGAATGCTAGCCTCAACATTTTTTTCTCAGCTGCTCATCTTTTATCCATTATTTCTGTTTTAAATAAAATTAGAAATGTTATGTGCGAGAATGTGTTTACCAAAAAAAGTGACGTGGACTATATTAATGTCAGAGCGCAATTGTGTTCCTCTTTCGTCGCTCAGAATGTTTGAAATTAACGATGAGAAAACTATTTCCACGGATTTCATCAAGACATATTTATTCTCACATTACAACTGATATTTTTTGTGACCAGACAAGCTGAAAACAGAGCCTTTATTCCCTTGCAAAGCGTTTCTCTCGGTTTTGCGGTACATAACTTTGTTCCATAATTGTGATGTAATTCAAAAATGTTTTTATGCATTTAACTAACTGTCCAGCTTCAGAAATCAGAAACATTTCTATTTTAATTAACGAATCGAAACGTAACTAATTCTTTGATTTAAGACAGGGATCCAACTTAGGTATATTTTCCTGTTTAATAAATAATATGATGTGGTTTTTCTCAATTAGATCTGCTATAAAGGATTACTTCGAATAATTGGAAACAATTTTATCGCGAAAAGTATTACCTGACTGAAGACTTAACACTTATTCTTCTCAATGTTTGCTGTTTCGTGCGCTCATTTAATTTAAGCCTGCTCTGGATGATTTTTTTGCGGAATAAATATTAATTCCTTGCTCATTGTAATAAGAGAGATTTAATTTTGTTCCGTATTTAGGAGGGGGAAATCCTTCCGTACTCATTTGAACTTGTTGTTCATTAGTATTTATTTCCGTCACGAGTCCTGAGATCAGAAAAATGCACGATGAGGAAGTGTCATTAGGAAGCGATTTCAGATCGATGAATTCCTTTCTGAATTATCCCAAATTCATTTAAATTCCCAATCATTTAGCGTCGGAAAAGGGGAAACAAGATTAGAAAAATCTACAGCACACATATTGAGCCCTCAAAAGTACATTACACGAATCCCAAAAAGGAAGTAAGGCACATATCGCAGCTCGTTATTTCTGTAATCCACGTCCATCTGATCCGAAAAGAGACTACGGCCATAATATATTTTATCTTTCCGCCACGAGCGACGTTTTTTTCTCCCGAAATATCAAAAAAGAATTAAAAAAGGAGGAAGGCGGAAGCAAGAGCAATGAGCCATTCGCCGAACACGACATCGCGCGCGATTAAAACTCCGGAAGGAATCTGATCCATCTGACGGCGGAATTATTTATTAAATAAAAAAGGAAAGAGAAGGGAGAAGAAGGAAAAACGCTCGGAAGTGAAAAAGCCGACAATTATGGAAACTCGAGTCTCATCTGTTCGTATCTTTTGACGGAACCTCCGTCGGCCGATGGATGCCATCTGAGCAGCTCGCCGAATAAAAAAAACGAAAAAACGCGAAAACGAACTCGAAACGATTCCCGCTAGAGGGGACGAAAATACCGGGATGGGGTCGAGTTGGGAAAGATCCGGATGCGCTGACCGACGTGTGCTAAAAACAATATCGCCCCTCGTGACTTATCTCCCGCAGATGAGCCGCCCGACAGCGAGTTGAGCGGTCTAGCTCGGCACCACCCCCAACGCCATAACAACCCAAACGCCCACAGAAACATTCCCCACCCGTTTTGCTTTTCAAATCACGCCGTAATTTTCGACCGACCCGCCGGCGTAAATCAGCGGCGGGAGCGCGTCAGATTCGAATAGCCTTCTGGGATATTTAGAAAGGGGATTCGGGGCGGAACGTCATCCGGGAATGGCTCCGTGACCTTATTTTGCATTTCGGACCCTCTCTCCGAACGCATTGTCGAATGTGCGTGTACAAATATCCATTCTCGTCAATCTCAATTCCATTGGTGGAAACGTTTGCGTGAGGGGGTTGACGTGAGGATGGGGGTGTAGATGGATGCGAGATGATGACGGGGGCGAAAATATGAACTCCGATGCGCTTTTGTTCTCTTCATCTACGCTCATTCCCGATTCTGCCGATGGCCAAGCAAATCTATTCAATTCCTGTCCTCAGCGCGTGGTTTTCCGAGTCGGAAGGGACGTGGAGTAAGGGTTTTGTTAAATACCGTGAAGTATTGCTTTTCCAAATGCGCCATTTAAAGTGCGTTTTAATCTCTCTAAGATGTGTTGAATAACTCCATTACAGTGATATTTTCTGAGGAACGTTATTTAAGCGTGGTTTAATTTGGACTGTCGATGTTAGGATGATTTAAATTACGAAATAATCTCATTATTATATAGCAAGGGAGAAAAAACGAGGTACTAGTAAGCAAACATTTTTATGTCTTTAATTCTTATTAGATAAAAGTTTTTAAATCTCCAACCTTTCCTATTTTCATATTTAATGACAGATACATAAGCTATTCACTTTGTAAATAATTGGAAAAATATTCATTCCGGAAATATGTGGGGCAGTTCTTTTGCCTATTGTTTTGAGTTTTACGAGATTTTTATCTTTGCGTATATGAGTATTATCTTTTATTCTTATTTCCGTGTATTTTTCCATCTCACTTAACGAATGTGTTACTGAGAAGACCTCCCCCTTCATTAATGTAATCATCAAAAAGCTTAAGACGGAGAGAAATCTAAGCAATATGTTCACATTGTCATGAATTTTTCGCTTCACGAATTTAGAGTGGCAGTAACAATGTGGTAAAACTTTTTGTTTTTACCGTAAACTTTATAACGAGTTATGACATACATTTGAATGAGAGTTTAATAAGTTCCATTGACGTAAAAATAGCTTCACTTAGACTCCAAGGATATTCTGAATTTTAGGGTAACGGTGATTCCCTGTCTCTCTCTAGATTAGTCGTGGGTAGGGAATGACTTTGCAGTCGCCAAGACCATACCTCGATTAATGAAATATTTATCATTTGTCTTTTGGTGCGGGATAGAGAAAAATGTATATTTTATATACTTTTGTCTCAGTTTTGTTCATGGCTGTGATGATACGAAAGCTACTGATGAATAAGTTATGCTGAATAATGTCATTAATTAAGATTTTTCCTTATATATTACGAAAAGTGTTACTCATAGAGTTGTTGTGCTTCACTAACGTTGGCTTTTTCTGCTTATTCTGATTCAGTGAGGAAAGCAAGGGCAAACTACCTCTCTCCTCATCTTTCCTAGTAAGCCTCATTTTCCTCCACTAGCTGTTTGTAGCTGATGGTAGAGGGGATGAGGTCCCAAGCGGTCTTCGTATTTAATACTTTAGAGAAATAAGACATTCTCGTTACAGATGCCTTTTACCGCGATAGAAAAAATCTCTTATTTTGCCTATGCGAGCGATTTTAGTGTGTGCAGTGTCCGCATTCTCTCAGCGCATCTGATGGCGAGACAAGCTTCTCCCCCACCTCCTCTCTCTCTCCCGATATCCAATTTCCGGTGAGGCTTTGATACATATAAGACCCCAAAGCACGCCACACGGGATTTACGTTTTCGACCAACAATATGAATGGAACTCAAAAGGAGAGCCGTGATCGTATAGGACATTCTGATCGAACGATTGGAATTCCTCTCTCAAATACGTTTGATTTACGTTCCCATTTGAACGAGAATTATTACCTGTTTAAATGAAGATTTCGAATCCTTCGCATCCTACCTGTTTCAAAAATTTTGATTGGATTCCGAGGTGATCTAGATTGCAATCTGCACCTGTGTTTGTCGATAGTCCATCGCAAATATGATTTCAGTCTTTGCAAAAATAGGGTTTAAAAAATTTGAGTCCTTTCTGCGGTAGAAATACTACTAATTCAGTAGCTACATTCAGTTTTCCCTGCTTAAAATTTAATCGTTATAGTGAATATGAATAATAGAAATTTAGTTATTGCAGTGACTATTTTAAATTTCGGCAATTCGTAATCGCTTAACTTACTATCGGATTGAAAATTTTTAATAAAATCTTGCCGATTCCAGGTGAATAATTTTAAATCCGATTGGTAGTATTTATTATTTATAGAACTGATTTCTCATTTCTGTTGTTATTATAAGTGAAGTGGAGCGAAAGTTTACACATATATAAAATTGGATATAGGTTCATTATATTAATACATTGAATATAAATATTCCTTTATTATAAATATAATTTATAATAGATATATTATAAATAAATACTTATGATGTAAATAATTAATGAATAAATTTTAATTCAGAGTATTTATACATTCCATTAATTACGAATTTAAAGGAAATACCTGAATAATAATAACAATATAGTGCCGAATTTCACCGAAGTCCTAATTCACCTAAAACAGTTTTTCCTTATGATATTGACAATATTAATGGCCATCATGGCAGTCTTTTGGCTCAAAACATGTAATCTTGTAAAAAGTAACTTAGCAACTCCGTTTGAATTGAATTTTAAAATTTACTTGTACCCGAATCTCGTCACTTTTATATCTGAATGTAGGAGGAAGAAACTCTGAGGATGAAATATTTTTGAAATGAAAGGAGTGAGCCTTTGCGAATTGCAAACAGTCCTTTCAGGGGCGTAGGAAGAATTTGTCTGTGGTGGAGGAGCTCAAAGCTGTGCCAATGCAAAATCGCCTACAATTCAGGTGCAGCAAATTTCCGCTCGAAATGGCGAAAATCTGGCGATAAAATCTAATTATTTTGTGAAAAGCGTTCACACGTCTTTTTCTTACTGTTTAAATATCAAAAACTAGGAAAGAATAGAAATTATATTACAACACGAATATATCACAACCCTTTACAGGGGGCACATGCCCTTCGCAACGCTTCCGAGTTCTTTGAAACGTATATGATTTCATCCAAGAGTTTATTGATCAATTTTACTCGCGGATCAGAAGGAGCGACAGGATTGTTGAAATTGCTATGATAAATCAATGTTCGTTGATAAAAAACCACGGTTAATTTTGTCACGGAAGGGCTTGAAATCTTTTTGCGATGGTTACAAGCTCGGAATAAGCGTTTAATTCAAATTTATGGACGCAACCGATATATATCACCGAGTGATGAAATTTATGCTCCGTAATAAGAGGTTTATTATTCAGATTCGGTAAAATCAGCGGGGGATGTAATTCATTTGGATGCTGATTCAGTTATGAGTTCCGGTTTCATTATCCAGCAGGTGCGATTAGAACCGAAGCTAATTATAAGAACAAGACATCAAAAGTTTCGAAGGGTAAAGTATCTTTTTTAAAGATACCATACGATATCGAGGAATAATCTCCGTCATCAGTTTTATGCAATGGAATGGTGGAAGAATATCATCACAGTGGTAAATGTCGTAGAGCTGAGTAGAGGTGGAGTTAGTGAAATGGATCAGGGATTGCTCCCTTGACAAAGCAACCCCTGCTCTCGGCTTTGTAAAAGCGGCGATTGATTTAACTGCAGTTCCGCGCCGTCGATGGACTCGGCTCGCGCGCGAGCAAAAAATACGAATAACGACACGCGAATTTACTCGGCGGCGTATCTAACCCGCCGGCCGACAACTCCAGTGATATATGGTCAGTCGATTCTTATTCATAAATATTCCCCCGCGCGAGCCCTGGCGTCCATCTCGCGGGACGCAGATCTCGTTCCGCGACAAACCAATACAGATTTAATCGGCGTGAATCGAAAAACAATGGGAGCGAAAAAATAAAAGTGCAATTTCCAGAATGAAATTTTTCGTGCGTGTATGAACTTAACATTGTCAGTTGTCGCTTGCCTCTATGCCCATGTGCTCTTTTTCCTTTTCCTGCATTCTCGTTGCATTTCAATATTCATCGAATCCAATGGCTTAATTTATGAATATATCCTTCATTATAGAAAATTATCGTAGTCGTAGAAAATTTCAATGTAAGTTTACATCAAACGTGTTGACGAGTATAAGCATTGGGAAAGATATTGTTAGATTTGTATAACTAAATTATACTCTCCTTCATCAGGAGGTTATCTTTAATATGGCAAAAATTTATTAATTAACTCATGGTCTGTATACTTACATGTTGCCCTAACTATGACTTAAATAACTTAATTTACAGCATCTACGACAACTAAATCTTACATTGCACGTTTTCTAGGTAACTGTTGCGTCTAAGAAAAGAACGACTTTTAGCGTTACAAGGACGCTTCCTGTAAGGAGTTAATATAATCCAGAATGCAGTCTTTTGGTGTGAAATTTGCATTAAATCACAATTGTAGCAAAATATAGCTTTGATAACTCTTTTTTTTTCAATTTACCCCTTGGCGAGAAATTACTGAAAATCACCCATTTTAAGTTTGATCATGTTGTGAATGCTTTTACTTACAACTATATTTGCAAATACTTCCCCTGCTAATTAAGTAAATGAAAAATTAATGCAAATGTTGCATTTATCTATATATATAAAGCAGAAATTCTGTGGGTTTGTTTGTGGGTTTGTGTGTTTGTTTGTCTGCGATTGGAGTCCACACCGTTTGTCCAATTTGCGTCAAACCTTGCGTACGTGTTCTCCGTGAGCCGGAAGGAAGTACTATCACTCTTTTATTCGATAACTTTTCTGGGTTTGAACCAAGATCGTTCAGATAGCTTTCCATAAGAAATACACGTAAAGTTCGATTTTATCAGTTGCAGACTTTATTTCTTTTGCAAAATTAAATTAGAAGGAATAGTCGTATAAAATCAAATTAAGTACCGAAAGAAGGGGAATTGAATAAAGATTCTTAATATTGTCGTGGAATATCGCTTTTGATTCGAAGTTGCGAGAATTTAGATAAAATATACGAATATTTTGTGAAATTTTTGAGGCTGTAACAACCTGTCCCCCTGACGACCAATGCGATTGTTGACTCCGTGTTAATGCATTTTCCCGTAAGAATATGTGTTTTTATGCCCATTTAATAGCAATTGACGATATGAAGAGGGGGAAAATTTTTAGAGATTTTTAATATTATAGTCACGAACAATTTGTAGTGATGAATCGCAGGGGCAACAAACATATGTAGAGCCATAATGAATTAATGGAGATGAATGAGTAACTTTTTGTATATCAATTCCGACTCTTGACATATTTTACGATTAATTTTACGATCACAACCAGAAGTTGAATACCTTTCAAACTTGCACATTAACATGAGACAAGATTCATACGAACGAAATTCCATAAAGATTTACATTCTTATTCTTGACAGTAGATTTCGGCTTCGAACTTTGATTAGAAATTTTTGTTTTCGATAACCTGCCCCATTGGGCTAAACTAAGATGCGAGATGTTATCTTCTCTTATGTACAAATCGGTTTTCAAATACAAATTATTATACAAATATATACAAATACAAATATATTTAATCCGACTTCTATTCTTCCCGTTGAGAATCAACGGGCACTTCAGCTAGTGTACATACAAGGACGAATCATTATTTTATTTTCAGTCATATTCCCATATAATTTATTTTGTACAGTGAATTACTGTACTATTTCATTTTACAGCGGTTAATTTTAAATTAAGGGTCACTCGTATAACAATGGTCTGAGTTCCAGGAAATTAGAAAATTACGTAAGTGCAAGCGTGTAAAGATGCAGATACCGTATATGTGTTAGCCTTTCTGATTCATTCCTTTAATATTCGATGTATGATATATGTTATATATCATTTTTTGTTTTCTTAAGTAGTAGTAGTATTGTTAAAAGTGCTTCGACTGCTGAGGTCATTTCGCACGTAGGCCCCCACCGGGAATCGAATCCGGGACCGCTTTCATTGAAGTCGAACGCGTTGCCCACTTGGCTATCCGGGAGCCCCTTGTTTTCTTAGTATACCTGAGACTAAAGTGGAATCTACTAGGGGCGAAGCTTTCCCTCTTCCTCTTCAGATACACATTTGCACCTCATACAGGAAGAAATTCATCCGCGAGACGCACCGCGGTTTTCTGTTGCAGAGCAAACGAACAAAAGGATGTTTGCGAGGCGTGCGTTCCTCTGTGCGTGCACGCGTTTGCGATAAAAAATAACGTGGATGAGAGCTTTTAGCCATTGCATACATTCATGCACGGTGTTGTCTTGCACGCGTCGCGTTATTGACGATGCGCGAATGGGGTGGAGCGGAGGGGAGAGGGGTGGAACGCCTCCCTTATTCGCTCCGGGATGGGTCACGTGTCCGGGAGGCAGAGGGGGTTGATTGGCGGCACATCCGGTGCGGGGGAGGAGATAGTGTATGTTCCGAGGGGAGGAGAGGGAGCTATCATGGCGACGGGAGATGCTCGCGTGATAAAATGGCAGGGGTCGCTGCTCGGCAGATCCCGCAGAAGCCAAACCGATGCTCCTCCGCTCTTATCACTCCGTACGTCCGGCTGAGGAGTCCTCAAGTTCTGAAGGTTAGGTCGTTGGGGGAGGACACAGGTGATGCCCTTCCAGCTACTTCCGGGAATTACCGAGAGGGAGCTCTGTCTCTCATGAATTCTCGTTTCTATCGCGATCGGCATCGATCCGTGGGGGCCTCGTTCGATTCCCTCCCTTGTCAACCAATCCAGGTTGCCCTTCTACCTTGTATGAATTTATATCGTACTACTTTCCTTTTCGCTCCCTGTCATCCTGTGTTGCGTCGCTTCTGATACTTCTATTTTTTTATTGAGTATATCATTTCTAATGTCAGGAAAGCATGATGCTGCTTAAGTAATCATGGTCAAAATAATTCACTGAGATAGCTTGAGTTCGGCTTATTAAAACATACCTTGAAGCTGATGGCCATTATGCGTCTCTTGTAATTATAGATAACATAATAACTTGTGTCAATTTCATGAAGTCTTAAAAAGTTAAGTGTTCGGATAAGAACAGAAATTTCTATCACTGAATCCTGTATGTATATATTTTTTGGCCGATTCTTTGTATTTTAATGTCTCGATTAATTTGGCTTTAAGAGTAGCATTTTGGATGTTCTGTTAGGCTAATTTTCTTTTGAAAAGTTATGATAGCATCTAAAGAAGTTATTTAATTTATAAGTTAGAGGCTACTTTTGAATGAACCAAGATACTGTTATATTGAAAAAATGTCGTAAGCTCCGTTCCAGCTTACTCGAGTCTCCAATTACAGAACTACTATCACTTCGATACTGAACATTCCCCATTCATTTTATTTTCTCTCAAGCATAAAATTATGTTAAGCTGTTGGAACACTCTATCTTCTTTAAAGACGCAATATACTGGAACCATCTGTGTTTAATTAAACACTATTACAAAAATTTGTCCTCTTTTATTCACACACTTTGACCACACCCTTGTTTACTCATCACTCAAGCTTTGACAGCCAATGGGATGCATTTTGCCTCTTAGAAAGTGATTTTGATGGAACCAAGTTGCGTAGTTTCTCTTCCTGGATTTGCCGCAATGATTTTTGATTAAGTATCTTTTTTTAATTTCTTGACACGATTCTGTGGATAACATGCATTTTACTGACTGTATAGTAGCAATAGAATGCACGTTTTTACAAGTTGAGCTTCCGTGATAAAGTAGAAATGAATGGAGACCCTTAGATGTCTCCTCTTTTACATCATCAGTACTCTCTCCCAATCACTCCCTCAGCACTCCTTCCAACTTCCGCTTCCCTCTCCCTAATTTCCTTTGCTCTTCCTCCCTACCGACCGGAAGTGACGCCTTGGCCGCCCTCTGATGACGTTCAGGATAAGAGTTGTCCCTCGTTCTCTTCCCTTATCAACCAACTTCTCGTCGTAGGCGACGTGAAAAAATGCTCCTTCCTTATAACCTAATTGTCAAGTCACTATTTAATACGTTGCTCATTATCAATGAATTAGAGACGACTTGGAGAGGACCTGTGTTCTTCGATTTCTCAGCGCATGAGCTCTAATACACGTAGATTAACATCCTGTGTTTAATGAGAATCCCATCATATGGCAAGGACTAGAACAATGTTAAAGATGTAGTTAAATGGTGATTAGTCAATTGACTTCCAGAAATTTTAGATTGAGTAGAGTTTATCGTAAGTTTCCCTAAAAATTCCGGCGAAAAAAGGTTTGAATCGTGAAAAAAGATTAGAATGATTTCTGTTTCTCTTGTTTATTGTATATATTTGTAATATTGTTACTATTGTATGTTCATTGTATAATTTGTAATAATACGTCATTTCTAGCTGGCACTTAGAGCTTTTAAAGTCGCTTTCCCTTCAAAACATTGAACGCTTGAATAGCGGAATGGAATCCATCATTCGGTATTAGAGCATTGAATTAATGTACAACAGGAATATGAGGCCAAAAATATCGTGTGCATGCACCACAATCTCGCAGGAGTAACTCAATAAGTCAAGAAATGTTCTGTTCAATTGCTCTGAGACAATGTTAAAAGTTTGAAGGGAGTATATCCCAGTGGAAATATGGAGTACATGGGTCGTTTTTCTTATTTTTCCAGTTGATTTCAAGTTGTGAAGGGAATACTAAGCTTATGTACTAAATACATATAGAAGTTTTAGAGATTCAAGTCTTGGACTAATAATATGCGAAAATAGAGAATGGATGATGAGCGAAATATAAAAATGGGGTTGAACTTGTGTATCAGTATTAAATAGGATGAAATAAATTATAAAATTTTGAGAAGCATATCCCTTGACAGCGAAAGCAAGGGAAAATGAAAACTTAGAATTTGAGAGACATTATAAAGAGGAGAGGCTAACAACCGATTTAATCAACTAAAATACGAGTGTCGTCCGAAAAATAAGGTTACAACATTTTTTTTATAATTCGGAAAGTGCATATATTTTCATGAAAGTTACAAAAATTGTTTTTTAGACGTTTAGACGATTTTTCTACACAATCACCGTTCAGATCGATAGATTTATGTAGGCGTGGAATCAGGTTTTGTATGCCAGTGTCGAAGACCTCACGCTCTTTCTCCTTTAGCCACTCTTCAACCGTCCCTTTTACCTATTCGACGCCAGAAAAATTTTTCCTACCCAAAAAATCCTTAATTCTTAAAGATGAAAAATACGGGGCGCAAGATCTGGAATGTGGTGTGTGAGTGACGCATTTTCATCTAAAAAATGGTGAGAAACTCCCGGGAGAGGCGCGCGGTGTTAGGCCTGGCGTTGTCGTGAAGGGGGCAAACACCACGGGTCAGCATTCCCCTGCAGCGATTTTTTATGTTTTCCCGTAGTTTCTTAAGGGTTTCACAGTATCGCTCAGAATAGATTGTTTCTGCTCGAGGCATTAATTCCACCAGTAGGACTCCCTTATGGTCCCAAAGGTGGAACAGTGGCCATGATCTTGTGAACTGAAGGTGAGGTTTTGAACTTCTGGTCGTGTGTCGCAATTGTAACGACTCATCGCTTCTTTTCCGTACGTTTCCACAAGATTCCGATGAATACCCACTGCAATTTCCTTACTCCAAGTCAAGAAATGGATAACGGCGCGGGTCAGCACCTGCGGAAGGTGGAGGCAACGGGCATGGAACCACTCATTGTAAAATGACTCTGTGACTGCTGCGATAGACGGATTGACCCGTGAACTTTCGCTCGAACCATAGGGGATTCTCCCTACATGACAAGTGCAACAACAAAAAATAATCCCTACAGCTTTTAGGGGCCTTGTAACCTTACTTTCTGGACGACCCCCGTATATATCAATGTAGAAGATGTATGTAGAATGTAGATGTAGAAATTGTTACGCATCAAATTCACCAAGAATATCCTTAGAGGATTCTATCAGGAGCAAAACTTACCTCATCTTTATAATTTTTTTATATTGACATTGATTTCCTGGAAAAGAAGGAATATAGTGCTTAATAGCAATTTTCCATTGGTAAGTGTGAAGATTAGCAAAGAAACCTCTTGTTTTACTGGCTATAAATAAAAGTGTTACGACCCTGCCAGGATTCGAACCTGGAATCTTCTGATCCGTAGTCAGACGCGTTATCCGTTGCGCCACAGGTCTTGAATATTAGATGGTATTCCGTCGTATTCAGTTCAAACATTTAGTGACCGTTTCAGAGAAAATGATAAAATTTTGTTTAATAGATAAAAATGAAATCATGATTTCATTTCTACCATTAAAAAAATCAAATTTCTATCTTCACTATATTAATCCAACGATGCTGAATTTTCATTCGTGGAAAGATCTAGTGGCCTTAAGGGATGACCTTCCTTGGAATGATAGATGAGCGTACACAAAAATGTACATTGAGATAGTAGAATGAACATGGGGAAAGGAATTGGAATTTATAATACAATCAAAAATTAATTACTATCCACTTAATTCTACAATATCGATTTCACTGTTCAATTTTGTTATTTTATTATTAATAATCTACGATTTGATGTAGAATTCTATGAAAGGCTTAAATAACGAATTGCCCTTGGGGATATAGATAAATATGGAGTTAAAATAATTAGTGAGTTCCTTTAGGGACGCTTCCTCGTTATCCACAAAACTTTACATCGGCCCGTTTACTAGGTGCACGTAGGAAATTGTCGCATCATCATTTTTTGCATTTAAAAAATGCAGAGTTATGATTTCCACACTTTCGACCTTATAACACCAAAACAGCTAATATACCTACATACAATAGCTGTTTTTTGGGTTTCGTATTCGAAATAAAAATAGGTTAAGTTAAAGTTTTGTTTAGTCATGGCGTCCTACCGTGTCCGTATTCATGTCATGTCATAAAGCATATGACTTACAAATATTCCGTTCCTCTTTTAGCATCACCGAAAATTCCTTCATCGGCCTCCACGTCTTTTATCTCAAACTTAAGCGGATGGTGTTTGAAAGTTTTATTTAGATCTTGATAATGTTGATTGAAGGTCATATTTTCAACTTCTTCCCCCTTCTTTAAGATCCCCCGGGGTCTTCGCTGGGACGAAACTTCTCATTCAATCGACGCATTAACCAATCTCATCCTCCGTTTCCTGTCTGAATCCTCCTTTGACGCAAAGCGAGGGGAGGCACGGTTTGTGGATCGAGGGAATCGCTGGCGACAGGGGATGGATCCTCAGCGGGCGGTGCTCAAAAGATGCGACAGGGATGAGTAGGCGTGGGCGGGTAAAAAGGAGAGCCATGAGCAGGGATAACGACGACGAGGCGTCGCGGTGCTTTCGTCCTCAAACCGGAAGTCTCTTTGTCCGTCGCATGCTGGGGAACGGAAAGGGACCAGTCAGGGACCGCCGAATTCAAATACCTTACGCTCCCCCGCCCTCGTCCTTCTCCCTACGAAGATAATTCTTTTCCTTAGTAAGGCACCCCTATTTTGCTGTCTTCTTCCATTCTCATTCCACCGTCGAAACATAAACCCAGCCCATTCAGCGTCTTTTCATTTTCTTCAGCTCTCCCCCTTTCTGTTTTTTTTCGCTACCCTTTCCTTCGCCCTTGCATTTTGCCGCACCAACCTTATAATTTATGAAATGATATATCCGTGTACGCATGTCTGTTGAGGCAGTGAGCACGTTGTCCTTCTCAACGCAAATTTGATTGTCGAGATTATTTAGTTTCAATGAGAAGAATGAGGCGTTCTGACGTTGTTAGAAGATGGTGTAATTCTTTGAAAAACATGGCTGGCAGATAAAATCGAGTAGCGAATTGGCAATGTTAGACAAATAGTGATAACGTTAATAAACGTGGAAGGATATCCAGTAACACTCTGCGAAACAAGTCAATTGATGCATTAAACGAAAAGTGATCTCATAAATACTGTGCGAGATGTTAAATATTTTCGCTTATGGAGAGATAGAGGGAGCGGTGGAAGGAAAGATGAAGGGAGGGAGAAGAAGAAGAAAGCTTTTGGATGAAGTAAAAGGAAGAGAAGGATACGCAAAATTTAAAGCTAAAGCCTTGGGAAGAAAATTATTTTAAAACCAATTACGCCAAGGACCTGCCATTTGGCAGAAAACCAATGATGATGATGGAGAGATTCAAGAGATTTTATTGGTTGTGTTATACAATCACTAGTGACTAATAAATGCTGCCTTGTTTACTCCTAAGTTTCGTTGAGACTTTTCTCTTTTTTTATATCTTTCGCATTCAGGTTGGAGGAATCTACAAAATGTTTTCAGTTGTGCTCATAATAGGGAGTATCTTAGAATAAAAGAAAAAATGTTCCCAAAACACTCCATTTAGTTGTAATCAGCTTTGTTTAAGTTAGGATGAAATATTGTGTAGTTTAAAACAAATTCGGCCTCAAAATTTTTTTATAAATATGAATTTTTCCTAGAAAGACTACCTCAAGTTTCTTCATTCAAAGTAGCATATTTGAACAACTTTTGGTAGGAAAGGTAACGGAATCGGCTAAAAATAACGACGTGTGCTAAACATAATACACTAGTATGACATTACGTAAATCTAGTGACGAAGGTGAACTTTAGAGATAATCAATTATACCGTTACATTTATGTGAATTAATATTAGGATTTGAAGACAATTTGACTACCTCGAGAAAGATTTGTCAGTTTGACCCAATCAGCAACGATGTAGTCAATAAAAAATTCGCACGAATATGAATCAAGTTATGTATTTCATTTTATTCTCGTTGCGGGAGTTTTCCCTGACTCATCAATATATATTTCGAGTTGGATGACTGACATAAAAAATGAAAGATGTTTAAATGCAAGCGGATTTCAACTATGGAATATAGATTGAAAGTGCTCCTTAAACCTTCATGGGACTGCTGCGGAGTTCACGAGGTGACCAGAACAAGGAAACCTTCAAGCTATGAAAAAACCCGCCTCTAAGGTCCTAAGAGAATTTTAAATCTCTATTTTAATAAAATTCGTGTACAATTTCCTCGTCTACGAAATACAATATAAAGACTAAAATGAATGATGAATACCGTGAAAGTCATCTGCGACGCAGGTATTCTTCGATTACGTCTCCTAAAATCGAACTGAGATAATTAACATTCAGATAATTCAATGTTTGCAGCCCACAGCCTACGTTTCTCTATAGATTTCATCGTGCATTCGTTAAGCGCTACATTTAAATATAGCAGGAGATATGCCTTGAAAGATATTTCTAGCTGCCCTCGGAGAAGAGTGGTTACAAATGACGGTTGCCTCTGCTATAAGTTAGTAGGGTTAGGGCGTAATCCGGACTTTTCATCTCTGCCGCTAATAACGTCCTCGATCCATTACCAGATTAGCATTCATGAATCAAATTTAATGCGAATCTAAGTAAATGAGATTCAGAAATTTGAATTCATTCCAACTTATCCAAAGATGGTAGGAGGCTTTTCTTTGATTTCTTTCTAAGGGATCGGGTCAGGGTCACTTATAGGGAAAGGGGTCTAAGCATGCAACTTCTCAGACTTCTCATCTTTTGCTAACGATGATATCAAATTGAATTGGAGAAATTGGAAAGGAAACAACGAATAATTTAGATTTTTAGTATTTATTTTCAGTAAGTCATTCAACTCAATAAGGAAAAAATTAAAGTGTAATTTAATCTATTAGGCAATACAATTCTGCTGTGATTATTCTTATAAAGATTACAATAATATTTATATAAACAAGAATTTGCTTATATTAGGGTATGAAATAATTGAACACAACGGTAAGGGAATTATTTTAGTAGTAGAATATATTTGCGGAAAGTGAATATCTTCTACTTACGCAAATGACTATAGCTGTCGAAGTATTATTAGGAAACCAATATTCAATTTTTTCATTGGATTAGTGACATATATCCATGAAATTTATGGAGAAACCGGCTGCTTTGTGAAAAAGAAAGATTTCTTTATATCATAAGATAGAAACTCTCTATGGTTTCTTGACTGATCGTAAAGTGGAGGAAAGGAGGATTTTATTACTGATAAGCAAATATTACTGTTTCTGAAGTAGCTCCGTTTTATTCTCCGAAGAAACATCTCGGAATAAGCAAATAATGGCATTGGGAGGAATCAACGCCCATCCTTCTAACCCCAATCTTTTTTTTCGGTTCTTTGCATTTGATCCTTTGCATTTCTTCCTTTGGTTGCAAAACATGTGGAATTCTTCTTTTCTCATCAACATTAATGGTACTATCACTTTTACGCGCTTAAAATTGTGATCCAAAAGAGAAAATTATTTTAAAACGAAATTTTCAATCATGATTCATTAATCATTTTTATTATATTTAAGATGTAAATCTTCTGTCCTATCAATGCGTACTTTAGAAGATAGCTTCAACTTAACTGAATTCCTTTGAATACAGCTTTTCATTTAAACAGGGAAGTCTTATGTCACTTAGCTTGTCTTAGGTCTTACCGTCTATGTGTCAACACTTAGAAATATGGTTCATACTATTGTATGCTTTTTGAAGTATCTGTTTTAATGTAAGTTTTATTTTTCAAGATCTAAACTGAAAATCTAAATACTGAAACTTTTTTCGTGAAACCTTGGGCAGTTATTTCCCTCCCACGACACATCTATTGGTTTATTTAATAAGGCTCTTGGATTATTCTTGGTTTTCGTCTTCAGTATTGTATCTGCATTCAGTATGCAATTTAGTTTGGTTGTCAGCCGTTAACATATTAAGTTTTATCATGCTGTTCAAGCCACTCTTTTCATCCTATCTGTTGCTATAGATTTTTGTCAAAGAGGTCTTGAAACCTTACTATTTGATCAAATGGACATGAAATTTTAATCGCTAAAAGTATAAAAAACATTGATATAGACGGAGAGTGTTAAAAGAAGTTTACTGTGTTAATAAAAGTAATGACAATCAGAACATTCTTAGTGGTTAATTGTGGCTTTGATAATGTGATATCTTGAATAAATAAATTAAAATTGTCGTAAATCAGGAAGTCCTTAATCCAACACTCTATGCGTTTTATTGTTTGTTGGTGCATTTCTTAATGTAATGCTATTTTAAATGTTATCGTCCTTTTATGAACGTACTATTTTATTTGAAATGCTTCAAGTTGGACCTCAAATACTTTAGCTCTGAAACCGTAATGAAGGTTATTTCAATGTTAATAAATTTCATGCAAATCGTATCATCGCGTATTCTGCATCTAAATACAGTATCTTACTTAATTAATTTTATTTTACTGCGAATTTAAGTATTTTATAATATATGTTTATAAATTTACAATTTATTTTATATAAGTATTTGATATCTAAAATATGCTACGCTAATTTATAATGCTCAGATATTTCATTTAGCCGTTCTCTTTGATTTTGTTCTTCTTCCTAAATAAATTCGAAAAAGGAGATAAAATAAATATCTTGCCTGTTTACATTGGAAGGCATATTCTCCTTTACGGAAGGTTAACTGCTTCTCCAGAGAGTCACATAACCTACGAACAGTCCGTAAACCTTAAACTCCCTTTCTTCGCTATCTTCGATATTCTCCCTCTTTCTCTCCTTCTCCACTTAACATTTCGAACCCCCTTTTGCTCGGCGATAACGGAGAGACGGCAAAAGGGGGCGCCGATGAATATGCAAAACTTTAAAACGCTCCCTTTCCACGACACGACCCACGTCGCTTTTTCCCCTTCCACAGCAAAGCAGAATCGAAATAATAATCTAACTCCCGCAGCTCATTCCATTTTCTCCCTTTGCCTCCGCTTCCCTTCTTCAGCCGTTAACCAAAGCGAGCGGAGAGATTCGTGCGAATAATGCAGAAGACAAAAGACGACTTTGGGGCGATAAGGGATCGAGTGCCGCTTGGAAACCTATTCTCCAACTGCCTTTCTCTCCATCTCCCTTGTTCTTCCTCCCCCACTCCGATCCTCACCCTCCAGCTACCTGTTTTAAATGATCTCATCCCTCCCCTTTACATCCCCCCCCAAGATACTCTTCCTTTTAATGACCCCCTCCTCCGACCGCCCTTCTTCGACCCAAAGGGTTACCCTCTTATTCTGTTTCTATCTAACCAAAGTTTCCTCTTCGTTACGAGCCTTTATGCTCTTTTTTCTCCCAGCACTCCTATCGTTTCCCCAAGATCGTGTACGTGGATTTACCGTCCTCTGTTTGATTAACTGTCGGAGTTTAATTGTGTATTATGGCGTACAAACGTGTCGTGTACAAATGAATTAACCGCCGCATTCTATACATGGGAATTGATGGGACTTGGAAAAACTTCTTGAATTGCATTACTTAGATATTACCTAGTGTGTGCTCAATACCAAAATCTGATATGAACTTCTTCGTTTGATAGATCGATAGGAGGAAGTTATACGTATATAATAACCATCGGAAAATTTTACTATGAGAAAGTTTTCCAGTGCTTCTTATGTAGACAGTTCTTACAGCTGATTTTGAGTGGTAATAACATAAATAATGTGAAAATTGAATTCTCAGGTATTCTAAATGAATTGGAACGAAAGAAGGAGCGCAGAAATTACTCCAGTATCGATGTAATGTTAATTGAAAATTCGAAATCGATATGGTCAGGGGTTACTATGTGGAAGGCCGTAAAAAAGAAAAAATGTGACCGTAATTTTTTCAGAAAAATTGAAACATCTGAATGGTTTTACTAACACTCGTATATTAAAATTTGCGTGGAAAAATTACGAAGTTGCTTCTCTTCTGTAATTGAAAATATTCAATGAACTTGAGCGTATTAAGGAACAACACTTCAAAATATGTTAATTTATTAAATCATCATTCGATTTGTTTAATTAATTTGAGTTTTGATCACATTAATTAAAGTAGCTGCCAACGTATCTAGCAACGCTTTAGTCTCTTTCAAAGAACGTGATATTTAGCCATTTTCGCTGTTTATAATCAATTTCGGAAATTCTTATAATAGAAAATATATTATTTTGTTTACAAATATGGCGTCTCTGAGTTTGTGTATCATTTAGCGTTGATATGTAATTTTTAATTAATATTATTAATAAAAATTAATCTTCATAATTTAACGAGTTTTTCTCAATTAGAGACCATTAATACGAGAAATAGCATGGAACCACCTATTGCAGAGTGACGTAGGTAAATCGATTGGTCGCAACACGAAAACTCCAATCGGTACAAAGCGTCTTTTTCCAGAGTAAAAGTAGGTTGCGACCGATGAGGAAATCGAACGAAGAAACCCTTATCATTATACAGTCGTTTTCCCCTTTCGACGATGAATTCGTTTCGGCTTCGAGGACTCGTAACGAGAGAAAGAGAAAAGATATTCAGAGAGAGAAAGGGGCTTTGTTGTCGTGGAGTAATTACTGCTTCCGAGATGTCGTGGGGTGTGGGTATGTGAGAGCGGATTGAGGTGAGGCAAAGGGAGAATGGGGAGGGTTACAGGAGAAGTGAACAGCCGTAGAACGCGGTCGACTCCTCTCTTTTGGTATTTCTGAAGAGAGATTGGGGCCGAAGGGTGGAGGGGGTGCGAGGGATGACATGAAAGGGCTCCGGAGAAATGGTAGGTCACGTGACGATTCTGCCCTAAAACAATGGAGGATGTGCTTTTCCCTTTTCTCCATTGTTGATTTTGTAGGAAGTCTTCAATCGCCACTAAAGCAGGGCGCGACTTAGTTTGAAAATGCGTCCGCATTCGAAGGAAATCGGAAAATATTTCGGAAATTGGTCATTTCCACAATTATTGCCGGAAAAGTTGCTAGAAAAAGGTATGAGATGACCGAAGGAACCACGATAGTCTTCCAGCTTTTATCCATCTATCTATAGCTCTTTGATGTTTCGTTTCTTTAATAGTTATAATAAGAAATTAGTTCTTCCCATTATGGCTGTGAACATGCGTTCAGTCTCTATACATTACTATCCCATAAGTATTCCATTTCAATATTTCCTTCGGTTGCGGATTTGTTTACTTCTCACAATAATTTGCTCTCTTTTAATTTTCACTTAGTACGTTTCTGTCAGTAGAGTAGATGTCTAAGGTAATGAATCAAGTGACACACAGGCTACTCTACTAATTTATTATGCCGATACAATCTACGTAACTTCTGCAAGGAATCTCATGGCCGTTGAGAAAATTACTATTGTTAGATCTAACTCAATAGCTAAGAAGGCAAATGAATTCAGTGTCTAATACTTCCTTTTCTCATTTATTATTTCATCGTTTTTACCTACAAATCTTGTCCTCCTTCCAAGTAAATGGCTGAATCGATTACTCGTGTGTTAATTTGCTCGTTACAGTCTCTACAATGTATAATAAATATCGAATTATTCACTGTTCCGTGTCCCTATTTCATGTCGTTGGCCAGGCAAATTTTATTACAGAGGAGGCAGAATGCTTTCCTAGAAAATTATGAAAATTTTGTTGCTCGTTATTTTCACCCACCTGTAAATTACAAATAAGAGTAAACGTATCACAGATTTGAATAGTGTTTCATAAATAGTTAAACATACAGAATTCTTAAAAATCTAATATATCTAAATACCTTTTAAGTTTGTTAAGTCCTGTAAAGAGCCGATGTTTATTGGCGCCCACATTTCTAAGTCTATAAATTCTTTTTTATCATGCTACTTATGGCACGGAAGGATCATAAGGAAATAAATGATACCAAATTATTTAAGATTACTGCCCTCCTTTTATTCAGAAGCTTGTCTCTACACAGAGAGTACATCGCCGAAACAACTACTTCTCCGCGAAAATGGTCTTCTTACCGTCGTCCTCAAAGGTTCTTCCTTCTCCAAGGCTCGTGGCAGCGAGGGGATGATTACCCATCTTTTTCGCAAGCGTCTTATCTCTTGTTTTCCTACATTTTTTGATTTCGTTTCCAAATCTCTTAAACTCCTAAATTTCTGCCAATAGATTCTCCAACCATGCTGTTTATTTATTACTACAGCACAACTGCTACTACATATATTCATTAAGCAGGATTAAGGTTGTAATTGCTATACCCCGTTCTTCTCTCTTTCATCCCTGCACGTGCTTTATTAGTATATTCTAGAGGCACTACTGATCATAAATACCTTTTCATTACTATCCCTAACTGAACATGCTAATTACTTTTGACAACTATGGTCGATTAACATTTGATCTACTATGAATAGATTTTGACATTTGGCAAAGTTCAGCTAGAAAGTACTTTTTACCACCAAATGACCCATCTCTTTTATTATTTATCACGACATTTTATATTTACAGTCCAAAACTTCCGCGGGATTAAAAGAGAGCGTTGTCCTAACCCAGATTTATTTCCTCATCATTTTTAACATGTTGAGTAATGCCTAACGGATAAATTATTGTTAGCAGTTATTTACATTTATAATTTCTCAAAGGAAAATGTATGTAAATTATTGCCAGGCTTGAACGGATTCCAAGATAGAGAATGATGAAGGTGAAGCTGACATGGAAAAGGGTTATTTCAAGCACCTACATCCTATTTAGAAACTGCAACCTTAGAAAATGAGGTAATTTTTCAAAGATACAATTTTTATATAGTAGTTAACTCCTTTATCACGAAATCTCTTTGGTGAATCTTCGTATCAATTTGGTACTACTGAATCAGTAACTTTGAATGTAACTTTACTTAGGTTTTTCTTGAAGCTCTAAAAAATATTAAAACGAAGACTTTCTATAAGAGGAAATGGGTTTGACTTAAAAAGTGATAATGGATATAATTATCTTAATTGAAGTATTTTAGGCATCTCTAATTTTACCATCAGCATATGATAGCTAGAAACAACGGATTTCATGATTGCAATGATGAATTTTTCACCTAAAAAAAGGAAATGACATTCATCATAGGCAGATCTGCATCATCCAAACCATCTCGTATTGAAATGATACAGCTTTACCTAAGAATCAGGAAATTGTCTATTCTTTTGATATTACGATTTATAACTTATTACCACAAAAATGTTCCAAAATTATCATCCATATAATCGATATTCACTCCAAAAAGGATAGGAACATTCGCGATATGGACGGTTATTGATTGGAATGCTAATTTTGCATATATTTCTGAGTACAGCTTTTACGTTCTTTCCCAATAGATTAATACTCCTCTCGTGGCCCGTCAAGTTAACTTTCGCCTCCTGGAAAATGATAAACACGATTATTTACGGCTTTTTTTAATGGTAGAAAATGACCATCGTTAGAAAAAACCGAGGGAAATATAAACGGATTCAGATTTATTCACGTGGAAATGGCTTATCACAGTTTTATTATTCGATCTCATCGTCCCCGTAGCTTCGCTTAAATAAACGTTCCGCGGGGTCTTACGCCATCGGTTTGCTGTTTCATTAAAAAACGCTTAAATAGAGTTTGCATTGGGTCTGATCTTGAGAGGCGATAATTGCGTTTACAGTATTAGCGGCGAGGGAAGATTAAGGGGCGGCGTAATGGAGTCCGAGGTGGACACCGGATGAGTAAGTCAGAGGAAACGACAACGCGACTTTAAATCTTTCCTCGTATCGAATGACTTGCAAATGGTATGTGCGAATCACGCTTGCGTCCGTAAGGCAATCACGGTTTGCATTCATACGAAACGCGCAGTGTTTCATTATTTAATCCCATTTCCTGAAGCTGAAAGAATAATTCTGAGCTCGCTTGTTTTACGTCTTTATCAGTATGATTATTCATTAAAAAAATAAGGGTCCGTTTTGCCGAAGACTGTTTTCATTTTTCTCAAATGTCAAGAGCGGAAATTCTAACGTTTTAAATATTTTTTGGAACAGAGAAGTAATTTATTTATGTAGTTCCTTGGTATGAAAAAATCTCGTCCTGATTTTCAGCAATTCATCCTAACTATGTAATTACTCAAACTACTGAGTTCTGAGATCCATAAGGAGTTAAGCAGTTTCCTTAAATTTCATATGCGAGCATTTTTGTAATTTATGAAATCAACTAGTAAACGCCCTAGTCAAGCATGACGGAACATAATTTACTTTAAAACTATAACTATTATCGTATATATCTGGTCCTCCTAAACACAATTTTTTTTATTATTATTACCAAAACTAAGCGTAATCATATTCCGTCAGAGCAAGTCTGTCGACAGAATGTATGTACAGAAAATGGAAAAAAATACATAGAAAAAAAAACAATTGAGATACCAGCTCAGGCTCACCATGATAATAAAACCATTAATCGTGCTGAATAAGAACAGAATACATACAGAACAGAACAAGCGTTATCTGAGAATACACAAAAAATACAGTAGAAATACAAATAAGGCGTGAAAAGAAAATAAAGACAAGGTAATAATACAAACATAGTTGAAGACTCTTCAAATACATCACAAAGCATCTTTTGATTGTAATGACAATTTACAATATAATTAATTATAATAAGTTTACAATACAAGTAAGGCATGAAAAGAGAAAAAAAAGACAAGGTAATAATAAAAACATAGTTATAAACTCTTTAAATACATCACTAAGCATCTTTTAATTATAACCTTAATATTGTGACAGTTAGAATTTTGAATCAAGTTATCGTAAATCTTTTTATATTTATTCCATATTTCAGGAACTAGACATTCAAGTCGATACTGTCCATATTTATTGTAGAATCTAGGAATGACAAAAGCTTCACTTCTTTTTTCATAGGGACTAAATTTGTGCTTAAAATATTCAGACTGGATAAAGTATTTGTTTATAATGCACTGATGATGTATGAGTTCCGGTGGCAAAATATTTAAGAATTTATATAATTCAAAGCTGGATTGGAGATTAAGGGTATTATAGTTCGGTATCATAAGTTTTAGAACTCTCAGTTGAATTAATTGGATTCTATTAATGTTACATTTTGCTGTCATTCCCCATCCCACAATACCATATCTTAAGTAAGATTCAAAAAGTGCAAAGTACAATATTCGAAGGAGATTGCTTGGAAGAATTTTATGAAGATGGTAGAAAGTAAAAAGTGTCCGTCTCAGTTTATTACATAAAACATATATATGAGAATCCCATTTGAAGTGCTGGTCAATAGTCAAACCCAAATATTTATAGGTACATGCATTTTGAAGCTTTGGGCAACAACACTCAGAATTAGGCAAATACAAGTTCTCATGAAGACATGCACAATTATGAGAAGCAATGTTTATGAATATGCATGACAACAGATTTCTTGCTGTTAACAATAAGATTTCTGTCATGTGCCCACTTTAGAAACAATTTAAAGTCATACTGTAATAGTTCTTCTGCCTTATCTAATTGTTTATGACCAAATACCATTATTGTGTCATCTGCATACTGAATTACAGAGGAGTATTTCCTTATATCTTTCAAATCATTCACATACAAGTTAAATAAAATAGGGCCAAGGATAAACCCTTGAGGTACACCACGTTTAATTATATATTCTTTGCTATAGGAATCAGCCACCTTAACCCTACAGTTCCTATTTGACAAATAACTAGCAAACCAATTATTGAAAACTCCAATGATACCATATTGCTTTAAGATTTCCAGTAATTTAGAATGAGAAAGAGTATCAAATGCCTTAGTGAAGTCTAAAAAGAGAACCAACACATGATTATTTTATCAAGATTGCTATTGACCAAGTTACAAAAATACAAAAATGCATCAGCTGTACCAGAATTTGCTCTAAAGCCAAACTGACTGCTTGATAATAAATTATTTCCATCAAGGTATTTATTCAGACAAGTAGCAACATGTCTTTCTAATAATTTATTAAAAATTGGGAGAATTGAGATAGGCCGATAATTCTGCAGCTCACCAGGTTCATTTCCTTTGTGTATTGGTCTGACAATGGTCTCCTTAAATTCATTAGGAACAATACCCAATTCTATACTTTTGTTAATCAGACTTAGTAGTATAGGACTGATACGGTTTTTAAGAAGTTTTAAATCTGATACTCTTATTCTGTCAAAACCAGGAGACTTGTTATTATTTAGGTTATCAATGAGAACATTCATAGATGTCAGAGTAATCTTATGTATATAAAAGCAGTGCACACTATCATAGTGAATGATAGGTAGTATAGATCTATTATAAGAACAAGAGTGACTAACATCATTAAGATTATTTGCAAAAAACTGGGCAAAGTCATCAGCAATCTGCTTAGGATCTCTATTTTGACCCAAATGCTTTATGAGAGAGTCACCAAGACTCTTATGCCTTTTGTTACACAAAATTTCATTGATGACCTTCCATTTTTTCCAGAAAGAACAGGATCATATGTTGTCAAATTGCTTTTTATAATGAATATTCTTTGCTACTCGAATTTCATTAGATACCATATTCCTATAAAAAACATAAGCTTTTCTGTAGTCAGCATTTGTAGGAGCATTTTTACTTCGTTTAAATAGGGAATCTCTATGTTTCATCATGTTATAAAGTTTAAAATTCATTCAAGGTTTTTTAAAAGGTTTGGCACAATAATTTGAATTATGAGTCACAAATTTTGAGGATGATACATAAGCAGAGGTAAGATTTTAAAAAGTCTTTTGCTGAGTTCACAGAAATCACCATTAAATACATTAAACCCACTTAAATTCATGTTGAGTAATTTCATTCTCAATTCCATTTCATTCAGTTTAAGCTTTAATCTACCAACATCAGCAGATTTAACAATAGAATTATTATTACAAGGAATTATGATGTCAGCACCAATCATAAAATGGTCAGATATTTTAGTTTGAATAATAACAGAATTGATTCTCTCAACAATACCTTTAACAAATAAATGGTCTATAAGACTTTGACATGAAGTACCATTTCTTAGTTCAACTCTTGTATCATCAAAAATGCAATTCATATAACCCTTAGAGTATAATATGTTTTGATATCTACAGGTAACAAGAGTATTACTTTTTAGGTCAATATTAATGTCGCCAGTAAGGATAGCAATTTTATCAGAACAAAGATTCAAATAATTATCAAGATCATTGATAAATTGTGAGACATTAGTATTAGGTGGTCTGTAGATACAGTTAATTAAAACCTGTTGATGATGTTCACGAATTTGTAAAGTACCAGTGATTAATTCAAAAGTAGAATAGTCATCAACACAAGAATTCAAATTGAAGTGGTAATCATCTTTACAATACATAGTGATACCTCCACCTCTTCCCTCTGGTCTACACCAGGAATACATTGAATATCCCTCAATTTTGAAAAGGGTGGTTTCATCATAACTCAAAGCTGTTTCAGTAAAGACAATAACATCAACTTCAGTGTTACATAAATAGCTAGTCAGTTCATCAAAATTCTTTTTCAAGCTCCTAATATNAATATTCAACAATTTCCTTGGTCGTCAAAGGGATGGCTTTATTTCCCAAAAATTTTACAAATTTTCCGTGTATTTTATCAAAGTTCTCGCAATTTCGAAATTATATGAATGATTCACGATTAAAACAAGATACTATGATTAATTTCATTTCTTGTGACACTTGTCTCAGTTTCGTAGGACCATTGTTTCTAATTTAAAGCTATAAAAGAAACAACCTCTGCAGGTTACGAAAACATACTTAACGTTCATCTCTTACGGAAACGTATTATGGGCTTCTGGGTTCGAACTCGGGCCTTTACAGAGATGAGAATAGTTTTCCAGGGGGTTTCAGCATCCTAGAAACACAATGCAGTTTGTTTTAGATCTCTAAGTCAAGCCGTTTATGAGATAAACAGGGGTACGGACGGACGGACAGACATTTGCTTTATATATATATATGATTTCTATTTTTCAAGATTACATGGTTTATTTTTTATTCTAATTTATAATCTTACCGTGAATTCCTACTCTTATTTCGAAGTCATTAACATAACGTTTTAACATAAAAATTTACGAAAATACATTCATTTTGAATTTTTCTGACACCCAAAGTCCATGAGTGCTTTGACAGCGGTACTTTACCAAATTGCAATCCGTTAATTAATATTTGATTATTAAACTTGAGATGTGATTTATCATTCGTTTCAATGCTTGAATAATGGGATTTGGGAAAGTGTGATCCAATCGAACTCAGATATCCGAATAGGTTTCTGCAATTTGGCATTCTTGTTCATTATACAGCTATTTATAGTGTTATTTTCATATAGGATAAGTTTCTTGGGATCTTGAATCAGAGACGAGATATTTCTGATTTTCATTTTAATGTTAGCAGGAAAATATGTATCAATGCTGCATAAAAATAGTGCAAAATACCCTCTGAAATCTTACATAAGATCGCGTGCTTTATCCGTCAGAAAATTTCTAATTTAAGAAGAAAAAGCAATCATTTGCGGTTGTACCGTCGAGTGTTTGCGTCGAGTGAGTCATTACTCAAACGGTTGGTTATTTGATGTTGACATGAGACGTCGTCACAGTCGTAATTTTAAATAAGCTGTCAACGTTTCTGTTCCTGTGAGCCATAATGAAATCATTAACGTGAAATCTACCTAATTAATGAACGGTCATTTATGTCAGCGAGGTTGGAAGCATTTATTTCTTTCTTGTGATGTGAAAAATGATTTAGGCTTGAGGAATATTTCTAATCTTCGTATTAGCGTATTTTGATGAATTTAACAATTATACAAAAATCCTTTGCGTCGAATTGACTTTTTAAGGCTCAGTTTGTGTTCTTGCATTTAGAGAAAAATACAGTAGTTTTAGCTTATTCCATCGTATTGATGGCTACCAAACGAGCTTTTGTAGTTTCTTTCTCACTCTTGTAGCTTTCGTGAGCTGTAGAGTGATATTTTATTTTAATTTTAATTTGCGTATCACTGCTCTTAAGAAATTCTGAGTCCATCTAGTTAATTTTGAAGATAATAACATCCTTTAGGTTTTATGAAGTTACCTTAAGACTACCAATAAATTTATAAAACTTCTCAGTATCGGCTTAGACTCACACAGGACCTGATCTAGAATATTACGTCGATTTTAAATGTTAATTATGATTTATTTATTGATATATTATGATATATTTATTTCCTTTCCAATTATAAACTTGCAGAAGGTAGATATCAGAAAGTTCAAAATACATACGTACGATATCTGAAGTATTTAGCTGTAGTACTTTCTGCATTCACTGAAATACTGTGCTAGCTTTATAAATGACGGACAAAATGAATACATGCATACATTTTCATACCAGCTATTGTCGCGTATCGTTTACCAAGAAGTTTGAAATTGTTTTATGAATGAGAACTGAACAATTGATTCCCTCTAAGGAAGTTTATGTTTGAATAACCAACAAGTAATATTGGGTACAAGTTTCAGTTCTCAGTCCGAATAGTAGGAGAAATTAGGGTGAATCTTTTCACATCCTTTTCATATTTGTGGTTTCCTCAAGTGCCTTTAACGTCAATAATTTTCCTTTTTTGCCCTCTTTTTGGCTCGTGTGGCACCTTTGCCTTCGTTTCCGCGCCTCAGCCGCAGGCTTCCGCTGCCTCCGTCCTTACACCTGCTCCGGGCCGTTTTCTCTTATACCCTCCTTACCCTCATTCCTCTTTCTCTTTCTGATCGAACTCTTTTATCACTTCCTCAGTTCTTTCCTCTCTCCAACCAAAATCCGGAGTTTCTCTTATTTTCCCGAAGAGAGAACTCCATAAACCGAGTTGGCGTGACAAAAGCAACGACGCGATTTGGTGTTGTGTTTTTTCCTCGGCTTCGGCTTAAAAATCCACGTCCAATGGAGTGTCGAGGTTGGTCGAATGGGGAAAGGAAGGGCGATAGGGATTTCCTTCCGACCAATATAACATCCGATTTTTGTGAAACAATTATTCACTCGATTACAGATTATCTAAATGGAACGAGAATGGGGGAAGGCCTCCATTAGCTCAGTTGCAAAGCGAGCTCCAATTCCTTCTTCTGTTTTTAGAGGTTTGGAGGGAATATCTTCGTTTTTGGAGACAATATGTAAAGGTGAATTAACAAAAATATACATCACAACATATAAGTAGAATTAGTTGTGAATTTTTGCTAATGCTTGGCCTTGCTTGCTTGCTTGCTAATGTTTTTGGTCCAATATAAGTTTATGCTGATTATTACGCTGTACGTTCATAGAGACGATTTGTGTATGGTAGCAGTGTGTTTGAACTGGAGATGCCAATTAAAATCGGAGTTAATTACAGAGTACATTACTGATTAAAATGACATATGCTGTTCTATACGTATGCTGTTATATATTTTTCAAAAAATTTTACAGACTTTTGCATTTAAAGCACTGTTTTCGAACATTTTTCCTATACTTTTTGGCACGCTGCTTACCAAACAAAATTTCAGACAGCATAGCTAATTCATTCACACATTCAGGCGCATGCAAATCTATAAATGCGCTGTGCTGTCTGAAATTAGTATTTGCAAGCACCATAACGAAAAAATATAGAGAAAATGGCGAAATCATTGATTTACCTGTAAAAGTCTGTAAAAAATTACTGAATAAAATACGGAACATTTTGTATATATCATAATATTAATTTTTATAATAATTGACGCACGCTATTATCATATACAATTACTATTATTGTAATAACACTATAGATAAATATAGCGCTATTTTTCGTTCACAGTATCTTATGGTTGATTTCTGATGAATTGCTGTAATGGATCGATTCTGTTTTTCTCACATTTTTTATGCATTTGATTTGAATTTTATCCATTTGATTTGAATTTTGCCTTACGGTCTATATCTAAAGACGAATCGAAGCCTTTGGTGTCAGAGATTCCTATTATGTTTTGTCATTGTCGTTTCTACATCCTTGGTGTGATTGAGAGGAATGGTTTCATGTAGAGCGGTGATTTATCTTTAGTGCTTTGGTAATCGCGTGTCTCTCGTCCAAGAAATAAACTCTCCGGATAAAATTTTATTTTCTCAGCAAACTTTGCGGAAGTCGTATAAAAGAAGGGAATCATTAGGAAAATCCAGGAATTCTTTCCATCGGTTAATATTTTAAACTCTCGCCGAATGTTGAAAGAAATTGGTTAGGAAAACACGCTTTAACGAGGGACGCGATTCTCTTGTTTGCATTTGGTCTTGCTTTTTAAAACCTTTGCTTTAGTAGAGGGCGCAAATCTAAATTACCTTTCGACCTTGTCTTTAAGGTTAAATTTACCATTTCACGCAGACATTTAATCTCAAGGAAGCAAATCTTCGTACGGAAATACCCAAGCAATAGTCCACCGTGATAAAATTCTATAACATATAATTTTTAATCACTGGTTTAAGTGTAGGTTATGACTATGAATTTCCTTTTGTCTTCATTGAAAATATACCTTATGTATTTTTATATAAATCGATCTCGTGCATAGGCCAAACTCTCGTACTTTCACTTAAAATTTCTTTTATTTGCATATCTTTTGTGTAAGTCGATTAAGTTTTCCTCTAATTATAAAATGCTGATAAACTTTGTTGTAGATCAATTTCAATTATAGCGTACGCAGGTTTCTTAATACACATCTTCATTTCAAAGGGACTGAAAGAGATATTTATTATTTATTAAAAATATCCTTGATTTTTTATCTTAATAATTGGTTAAATTCAACATATAAGAAATTATGGCAATACTTTTGTTAGATTCAGGTATTAAGAAACCTAAGATCGCAAGCAATTTTTCATACTGTGATACAGATTAATACATTAAATCCCGGCGACTAGACGCCAAATCACATGTAATTATGTGCATAAATTTAGGAAGGGCTGTGCAGCTTTAGCCATTCATGTATTATAGATTTTTACATTGAAATCGTGTTTTAACGTGATAAACCATAGTATAACGTACTATATTAAAGCTTTAACTATTTATAGTTCTGTGAAGAATACAAGTATTTTTTATGCGTCATTAAGCAAAAATTTTAAAAATATAACTCTAAATTACAGTTTCATTATATAATCAACTCCATCTAACTTCAAAATGTTTGCAATCAAATCCTTTTTATACTGTCTCATCTACAGTTAGTTACTTTCTACAGCCTCAGATAATTTATGTTATTCTTTTAAATTTTTTGGGGAGTCGGATGATCTAATTTTCAATTAGTGTGACTGGCATACAATCTTCTCTTTATTTATTAACTTGCCTTTCAAAATGGAATGTACCATTTTTATACCATCTTCATTTGCTCGTTAAAGATTACTCATGTTGATTAGGGTTCGATTTCTGACCTAGAAGTAACTATGGATTGGTAGAGAGAGCTTTTTGAATACTCACAATTAAGCGATGACTGCGATGGTTCTGTATGTTGGAAAATATTATGGATTATGTATTATGGAGAAGCTTACAAAAAAGGTCCTCCCCCTGTTTATTCTCACGGCCATTATGTATACCTGTTACGCCTCACTCAGGAACCTCGTCCGTGGGTCCTCCTGTTCCCTGAGTCGGCACTTCTGCCTTTCCGACGGCGGGGGATGGCCTTAGGGGGGAGGGAAAGCGTGTGCACGCCCTCTTCGAGATGAGTGGCAGAATGAGAATATCATGCCATGGTTTATACTTCGTATAGAGATTTGAAGAGTCATAGCGTTGGTGCAAGGAATTAATGGCGGCGGGGCTTAAGTGAGAAAGACGGGAGGATCCGTCAGTTTTGTGAGTGTGAGTTTTCACGCAGGTTAGTTGTCGATAATTCATCATCATAATGTCTGCTTCCCCAACCTTCATTAATGATGGGTCGGGTCTTACATTTACTTGGCGTACTGAGGCTCTCACCGATATTAAGGCTTACAACATAGAATGTTGGTCGTTAATGATGTACTTAGTTAAAAAACCTCCTATCCTAACAGATACGCCAATATGCAAAGAGGCCGGTTTCTGAATAATTGGTTGCGCCTTATCAGCCGAATATGTATCGAATTCTACGTATGATTTATTAGGTTATATATTTAATGCATACATAATATATGATTGTTTGACTAATTTTTTGCTAATGTTCCGGTGAAATAGGTCATGTTTAGAAAATAGTGCAAGAATGAATATGCAAGAATGTTACTTTCTTTACTTTGGCAAAGGCAATCGATCGTCTCGTATTAAGCGGAACATTCATGTATTTCGACATTTGTCCCAGGGGGTAATAACCCCGGAAAATGTCCAATAATTCTCTTCGTAGAGATTTAATCAACCGATCACCGATCATTTACCGATAATTCGGTGCGGTATGGAAGAATAAATTGATTATATCTAATCCTGACCTCCTATCCATGTGTGCACATTGTCGTGAACATTTAAAGATAATTTTAAAATGAATTTGCGAAGGCATAATGGCAATAGCATTATGCAATAAGATTTAAGTTAAATAATAATTAAGTTCTGTTTGATACAAATATTTATTAAATAACGTCTTTTTAACAATGGAAATATTTCTGTTCTATTTTGATACTTGATATTTAAAAAAAAAGTTTAAAATATATACAGCTAACACGGAAAATTTAAAACTTTTTTGAAAAACATGTAGTTTCGGTAATGTCTAGAACTAAAAAAGAATGTTTGAAACACAAATGTCATAAAAAAACTTGATTCTAATATCGTATGATGCATAATATATCAATTTTTCTTTACGTGGCATTCAGTTCACTTTTATATGCGTGCATGCGTATATGCGTGGAATGCATTGGTTTTATTTCGTGCTGTCCAGTGACGTTCTGAAGGCAAGGGTATCCGTAAGTATTTGGATATATTTATTCTAAATGAATACAGATACACGCATAAAATAACGTGTCATTGGATCATCCACAAGTCCAAGTAACTTCCTCACATTCCGAAAGCAAATGATTAAGATCCTATAAGATCCCCTTAGCCCATCGTAGTAAAGTTTACGACGTGATTTGTTTACGGAGGAAAGCGTTGGTCGATACTAAATTATATTTAGGAGCAGTCTATTGAATGGGAGCGATATAATTCAGGTCTCGTTCCCACGGCGAGGAGTATCCCCGTGTATCCCCTATCCCTCTATTCAATTGGTGATCAACACCCGTGACGGGTTCATAGACTCCCCTCAATGATCTCACCCGTCCCACTCGCCTCCGTGGCGAATCCCGCCACTTGGACCGCTCTCGTTCCCGGCCGATTGCATTCATCCGTACGAGATGACGAAGCGGAGCGAATCCTGCCGCAGGCGAGACGAAAGATACTCCTTCACTCATTGCGAAACGATTGCCGGTACTTCTTTATTGCGTATCCATCGAGAATCCCACGTCTATATAGTCGTTTACGACGAGGTGTCCATTAGGCATGCTCTTTATTTACTCGCCGAAGATAATTGTTGTGGCCGTGCAGAGATTTATGAGTCATCTTTACAGATACTAACCTATAATGTCGTCGTATTGGACTTTATTCTTTTTTATGACTCTAGAATCTCGTACTGAAATTCCTGATTCGATTCTGACAAATGGTAGGAGATTATGAATATCTTAGCATGAGGTTATTTTTCCTCAACCACTAGCGTATCGATTTTATATTTTTCGGACCACAAAATGAAACTATTCTTTTGGTACATACTGCAACCATTAACCTTCGACGTGGAAAACATAATTGTACTTAACCGACTTACGCTTGAAGTTTGCGGTTGGTTGAGCAGGTCAATATCGCGTGGTAAACGAAATAGGAACCCAACCTCATTTGAATTAAAAGAGCGTCAGCTAATTTTAATCAACTTATAGATTACACAAATATGGGGGAAAAGGTGATACTTTTCCATGTAGAGTTTATGTGAATGAGCTCCATCAGTCTTCTTTTATTGTGATGCGAAGTTTTTTTAAGTGGAAACGTTATACATTCAATGAAGATATTAATTGTAATAACTGAGTTGAATATGAGGTTAATGAGTTGCAAAATTGTGTTATACCTTAGATCCTTAGATTAGAATTAAGCATAAACTTCTATTGAGTACAGTATTAATAAGGAAAATCTCTAATAGCATCCATTTGAAGAACACAATGTTTCACGGATATTACGGGTCTATTTTAAATATATAAAATTAATTTAATGTTCTTATCTATTATTTACTTATAATAAAGAACCGTTACATTCGATCCCAAGTCACTCTTATGGAGATTTTCTTAGTAAATTGCGATATACCGTGTTTTTATGAGGTAATCCATATTACAACAGTCCGCGAATATTTCAGTGAACTAATATAAGAGCTTTTTTAATACGACAATAATCGAGTTCTGTCATCTACTGCATTTTTATTTATGCTGTCGCAATACCAATAAACGACTGACTACAAAACGTTAAATGTTCTAGTTTAAGGTCGATAGTTGCAGTAGTAGATTCCTTTAACTTTTTGAGCAGTAAGGAGTAAAAAAACCTAAAAATATAGTGGTATAAGAAGAGCGTTAATAGAAGTTGAGTTGTATGATTTTTCAACCATTCACGGCAAACGTCATTATAGAAGAGATAGGTGTGAAGTTAGGAAAAATCCCAAGAAGAAACGGTCATGAAAAAAGTTTGACAACACTGGGACCCTAACTTGTGGTTTACTAAAAAGCATGCTGGCATGTTTTGGCAAGATAACTCAATTGGGTAGAGCAGCCATCCAGTAAGAAATGAAAATCCAGGTCCACGTCCCTGTTCTATTAGAACTGTATTCGTGTCCGTTTTTCCTCGGAATATGATAGAAAATTAGCTACATTTTAAGATATATGAATTACTTACTCACAGTCATACTTTTCTCATATACCATCAAAGAGGAATTGAATGACTTAAGTTAATGCTTAAAGATTTTCCGGCGGTACGCTACAAAACAATCATACCTTCTGTATGAGTTCGGACAGAAGCGCTCTATTACCTCCCGAGTAGATTTTCTTACCCTTGAGGTTAGGCCACATGTCTACTCCTTCGCTCAACGGAAAACATAAGATGCAGGCACTGCTGACTCTTCTTTTGAATCGAAAAAACGTAGCTTTGTGGAGTGCTCAGTAATAATTCCAAACGACCTAAGTTTCAGTAAAATGTTAAAAATTCAGGAGCCTGGAAATGTTATGAAGTTCTGCCAGCGCTTACGGAGTTTTTCTTGACTGGCGTTGGTTTGCAGATGAGGGACCTCTTCGTTTTTATTTGGTTAAGATGTGTTATTCGAGTGACGTAAATTTAAATAAATTATTTAGTAATCAAGCCACGGAATGTAATTGTAAAAGTGGAAAAGAAGAAAATTCATTTATTATAAGAATTGTGAAATCGATTACTTTGTGTTTCTTTTACATCTAACTCCCAAATATCTATTAAAGAATGGATTTTAGAGGTGAAACATTTCTACCCTTTTTATTTTAGTTTAATTAAACATCACAAAAAGTAGTCGCAGGGAACGTTTATTATGATGCTGATAAAGCGTCAGTTTTTACACGATGGATGGATTTTTTTTATTGGGAAAATCATTCGAGGGAATATTTGAGCGTTGAATAGTCGAGAGCCAGTTTTTATTGGTTTGTCTTTTTCATTAAAATTTAAATTAGCTATTTATCCTTATATTCAGCGTAGAGACAACATTTATCCTTCTATCAATAAATCCTATAAAGCGGAGAACAAATTAACGAAAGAAAAATTATATATGATTATGTTGAAACTTACAATGTAAACTACTTAAATGGTAAGTCTATTTTCTCTTGGTTTATTTGATTCACTAGTATTAAGATAAAATTGAAGAATTTTGTGGACATTATAAGTAAGGCGATACATTTGTAATGGTTGGTGAATATCGTAATGAATAATTTGGATAAAATATTTCCTTTCGTGCAGGTGAATTTCTTTTATTTATTTATTTACTTTCAGTTTCCATGCCATTTCCATCATTCTACCTTCTCTTTCGATCGTAGTCCACAGCAAATGTAAGCATTTGCAGTAACATAGGTATAGGTTACCACGAGTAGTAGTATTACTATTGTTAAAAGTGCTTCAACTCAGGTCATTTTACACGTATGGGTTCCCACCGGGAATCGAACATGAGACAACTTTCATCAAAGTCTAAAGCGTTACCCACGTTGCTACTCCAGGCTACCATGGGATTAGGAGGTGTATAGGCTGGGGATGAGGTTAGAGGGTTGAAATGAGGAGGAACACGGAGGGAAAGGAGGGTCATGACGGGTCGTTATGCTGAATGTCGTTAAACGGTTTAGTGGATGCGCTCTACGTCGTCTCGAGGGAGTTTTTCGCTCTATTGGACTCTTGGTGGGTGGGATGGATTATGCGAAAGAGAGGGGAACTGCCGTGGGAAACGCGGACCAAGAGCTCGTTGACGATACCTTAATTATCGTAGCTACTGACTGAAGTTCTCTAACGTAGTGGAATTTCCTGATTTCTTGGAGTGTTGTTCAAGGTCTCTAAGACGCCCCTGCTAGTATGGAATTGGGTTTCTTCTATGCTTTGGTTTCGTTAATTTAAGTATCGTCTCATTTCCAATTGTACGCATGTATGTAAGATTTTCAGATACGTAGGTTGCTTATAAATTTATAAAGTATCTAATTTTCATTCATACTCTGATATCATAAACTCAATTCGCGAAGGCGTTACTCCTTTGAAGGACATAATAATGGGAAAGAAATATTTCGTACACATCCACAGATTTTATTATTCTTTTCCATACTCGGACATGATTATCAAGTAATTACTTTTGATTCAGTCATATTCACTTCAAGTCAGCATTATGTAACATATTAAGGGGATTATAACTTCGAATTTATTGTGAAACAACGCATTCCAAAGATGTTAAATAATAAAGGCAAAAACTGTCGAGAAATGGATGTCTCGGAATCATGGATGTTTTAGTAGAATACTTGATAAAATGGAAGACCCATCGGTTGTACCTCTCTAAAACATTAATATTTTGTTAATAAAAATTAATTACTCAAAAATCTCAAAGTATTCAAAATTAATAATTCTCGTAAAGTTATTTTGCGTATCAGTATCAAAAATAAGAAGTTATTGCAATGATTTAGTTATGATAAACTCAAGGTGTTCTGGCCTAATATTGTGGAACGCCATCTAACAATAATTACAAAATGTACCTCCTATTTTTCACATTCCTTACACCTCAGGTCGATGATGACCTGAGTATGGCCGTCTTGGTTTGTTTAAATAAAATTTTGGAAAATAAGAGGTACGTTTTGTAATTATTTTTAATTATGATAGATTTGAATCTTCCAAATGCAACCGCGGCAGCTGTTTCCTACAATATCTTTCGGATAAATTTCGTTAAAATTGATAAATAATAGAATGTTAATATAGTGAAATAGCCTTCCATATCTCTTTAACAAGAATTTTAAAATACTAAGAAAATGATTGGAGCTTAAATAAGTATTTTAATACTATAGGGTATATACTATTTATAATAGTAAGCCCAGATCGTTATATTCTGTCCTAGAAGTCAATTACCCGCTCTCGCAATCCTCTCACGCACGATTCCTCTTCTTACCTCTGTCTTATCCTCTAAGAGGGAGTCTTAAGCAGTCCCCGTGTCTCCTTCCTTCCTGTCTCTCTTTTTCTCACCCCCTTATCGCCCTACCCTCCAACGGATCCCAAAATCCCTTATTAAATCCTCCCACGCGCGTACACACTTTCTCTGTCTCTTAAGCTTTAAGCGTTCATTTCAGCTCGTTGCTTTCCCTTTCTCGTAATGCCGCTCACTTTCTCTTTATCCCTGTCTTTCCTCCAACTTCTGCTACACGTGCTCAAGTGTCTAGCCGTCTTTTGTTATCTAAGCGATAGAGTACTTTGATCGTAGCATTATTGTGAATTGGTTCAGGTTTTTCAGAATGTTTTAACTTACTTTTTTATTTGTAACATTTGGACTTCTTTTTTTATTGTTAACAGTCATTTTATCTAATAGCTGACTTTAGGATTTAATTTTAATCTATTTGGTCTTTGTTTATCAGTAAGTAAATTCATTTATCTATATTGTAAATTATTTACTAATGAAATATGTATCAAATGTATCGGGGGAAAATACTGTTTAACAGCTTATAGCGTCACAACTCTTTTTAATGTCTTTCTACTTTGCGATGCGAACAGTATCTCTAAGAGATACTTAAGGTTTTTTGGTCATCCTCATTTGTAATTTTATATACTCCTCCTATAAATAAGTAGAAGTACATATTTCCTAACAATAGCCGTTGAATCAACTAGAATTAAAGTTTCAATTCATGTTTTATTTACCTGTTTGATTTTTCATACAACTTACTGTCTCATTTATGTTATCGAAAACTAAAAGAAAGGCCCAATTTAAATGTAAAGAATATATCTTAAAATAAATAACGTATTTATTTTTGGCGAAATTGAAGACATTATCTATTTATTTATTTTTTTAAATATCTAAATCGGTACTTTCTGTCAGTTTCCGATAACATACATGAGACAGTAAGTAGTATGAAAAATCAAACAGGTAAATTAAACATGAATTGAAACGTAAATTCTAGCTGAGTCGGCGGCTACTGTTAGGAATTATGTATTTATTTTACTTATCTATGGGAAAAGTGTATTAAATTATGATTAAGGCTAACTTTCATCCTTCAGAAGGTTCAGTTTTCACCAAGGGCCTAAATATATCGCACCTTTCTTATGCCCTCTCTTGGATTGATTTTATTTAAAAATTAGCTGTTCCCCTCCTTTTACTTCCTTGTTCCCCCTTTGAATTCCTTACGTCGCTTATCACCCTTTTACAAGCACAACCATTCCACGGATGCTTTTTCGAGCAACCTTACGTCATAGTCGAAAAATTTCCCGCTCTTCTCCAGTGCCGAACTCCCAATAACTCCCCTTATCTCATTCTCTCCTTATCCCTCTCAAACTTTTACCACGTCATCCCTCCCAACTCCGACCATCACTCATTCTCTCTCTTCTCCCGCATCCCGGTGCTACTTCCTTCCTCCGTCACTTTCTACGAAGGAGGGAGGGGCAAGAAGCTAAGGGAAACAAGGCAGAGATAGGCTTTCGAGAAGGAGAAAAAGTGTGGAAAGTGGGGGGTGAGAGGAAGGGACTTGCGGCATGGCTTCTGCTTCGGACTCCTTCCTTCTTAGCTTCCGTTGCAGGAAACTCCTGCCTTCCGCCATCTTGTTCTTCCCGCCGCCGTTCTGCCTTGCCCACATTTCCCGCCCCTTTTCCCTCGCCACCTTTAAGGAGAATCGGGGAATAACGTCTTGAGGTCTTCTCTACCCGAACCCTTTCTTCTTTCTCTCCCCCCATCGCGAATGGAAGCTCGAAGCAACCCGTTGGTTGGTTCGGGTTTCGTGAGGAGGGAAGATCGTGGGGAAGATCAGATCTCTCACGCCAAACTGCGGAATTCGCGTTAAAGTGGCCGGCGGTCCCGAAACAAGCTTCCTTACTTCAGGATTCTCGTTAGGGAGGGAAATGAAGGGAGGGACTCCCAAATGGAGATGGGTGCAAAAAAGAAGGGGATCGCGATGCTCGCTCCGGGGCCCCATCTGAATAATTTCCCGCCGGGGCATCGTGGGCTTGGGCGCCATTTTAACGACGTGGCTTCCGCCGTGTCTTATCCGTCTCTTTCCTCTTCTCTCTTGTATGAAAAGCGCTGATTGACTTCGGAATAACTATCTTCAGCCTGATAATCTTGTTAGGGAGAATGTACGTCGGAGGAACGGGAGACTTGAAGGGAAATCTCAGCAGCGGCTGCTTTAATGACTGAGAAGTCTTTGTAAACATCCTCTATATGTGTTAAATCCCATCAATAATTTACTGGGTGTCCAATATGTGCCATTATGTTTGAAAAGTATTTTAGGGTAATGCTTACGTAGAATTATCAGTAAAGGTTGCAGAATTCAACAACTGTAAATCTCCAATCCTTTTTAAAATATATTCAAAGATTATCGGTATCCACAAACAGAAATTTTTCGTAAATTAATATTACTCGATCCCACGAAAATAGAGTGAAGCGCTAATTTAAAGTTTTAAATTATTTTCGTTCATATACATTTTTTTGGAAATTTAGTCAGTTAAAATTTAACATAGTGAATGTTTAAAACGGCTGAAATATATGTTCTAAAATTTATAAACAAATAACAATTATAAATACATATATTATATTCCTTTTTAAATATGGAAAATTTTTAAATTACTTTTATTCTTATATATTTAACAGATTTTCCTCATCTCATAATCTAAACGGTGCGGAAGAAGAAATTTGGAATTAGTCATATACGAGTAGCAGCTATTATAGGATGAAGGTAAAAGGGTATTGAAAGTCCATAAAAGGAAGAATTAATTTCATCACTGAGATAGATATAGATGTGGGAGGAAATACCTGCTGTAGATTAAGGAAGAAAATAAGCGAGGATGAAGTATGGTGGTTACTGTTAAGGTTTAGCTGAAACTTGGCAGAATATCAGAATACTAAAATCACTGCTTGGAATTTAATCGTTGCACGATGCAATATATGTGGCTGGTGAATTTGGCAGCAAATTCGAAGTAGACAATGCTTTAGATTTAGCTAAGGTTTTCAATCAGTGACGAAAGAAATGTCCTAAAATTATATCACTAAATAAATAGAGAGATAAAGTTTATTAGTAGAAAATGCATGCCGCTTTATAAAACTCCCTCATCATCCAATCATAAGGCAAGTTATTTCTGGGGAAATTCAGTTTGCTTTAATGAGAAATAATTCCCCCGATAAATTTTAAGAGTTAAGAGTGATCTCCTGTGATATCAACGTAATACCCTGTCAAGAATAAAATATTCTGGTATTAAGGATTCTGCATAACTGATAATAACTTACTGAATGTGAACAGGTAAATGGCGAGAAGAATAAGATCATACAATTGGAAGAGAAAAACTCTGAGCGTCTTTAGCATACGGTACGCCAAGTTTAATCATTAATGAAGAGGGAGTCCTGATATGAGCTCTTAGACGAATCCATGGCTTCCTAAAGGACTCTCACAGTTCCTGAACACGGCGCTAGATTCGAGGAGATAAGGCAAGTTGGGGGCTAAGTAAGAGGACGGAAGGGAACAGTAGTGGGATGGCCGCATCGGGAACTCCGCCTCCGACTTAATTAATTCCGATGGCGATCAGTTTCTCCTCTGCCCAGTCTGGCCGCTTGCGACCGAAAGATCAATGAAGAGGGAAATCTCGTTTCAGAGGACTATTCGCTTCTCCTACTGTCCTTTTCGTTTCCTTTCATCGCGAGATAGAGATCGGCGTGCAATTTAATATATCTACCTTGTCCTGCCAGGAAAAATTGGCTCGGAGGCTATCCCTAGTTGTTGCATGTTTTTCAATCCGCGTACATAATTAGTTGGAACTTAAACCCGTAATGTCGACATCTCTGGGAACAATTAGATACGCTCATAATGTAGATTTGGAAGAAAATGTTCCGAATGGTTAATATGCTGCAGTTACAATTAGTCTCAAACTGGCTAATAATGGAAATGCGTGTTCAATGATGTATCTCTGAAGTGTTTATGTTTAATAACATCTCATTTATTTTATATTCAATGATATTTAGCCTCATCTAGCGTAGGTGTTAAATATTCTTGCTTTAGAAAATCTCTTTTATGGACAATTAACCTGCCTTCTCATCATTTCAAAGGAAAAGGTTAGAGGTGACGTTGCACGTGAAGACGTGCACCTAGGCAAATTTCCGAGAAGATTTGACCTAGAAATTATCTACAAAGTCTCCCGAACGGTATGTTTGTAAATTATAGCCGGATAGCTTAATGGATAGAGCAACCGATAGAAAGAGATTGAAACAGGTAGAAACAGGAAGATCTGGGTTCGGGCCTTGGTCCCTTCAGACTTTTATGCCCATTTCTCCTTATATATCTCATCATATCGTAACACGCACGTCAGGGAACAGACTAACTTCCACAAATTGCGTTTTAAAATTTTAAATAGTAAAACTGAGCATGTACTGGCTTTTCAATGAATGGAAGTAAACGGTACTACTTACAAACAAACAATCTTTAAACAAAAGGACCTTAAAAATTAATATACTCAATAAATATGGTAAAGAGATATTTCAGTAAAAAAAAAAAACAACCTGTTCTGATTCCCTATGCAGAATTCCTTTTCTTTTGGCATGAGGTCCAGCTCATCATTGAATGTTCAGAAGGGTCAGACTCAGATAACTAGATTTAGATTTCGGTTATTCATACAAAGGAATAGGTGAAACTATTCACAGAAGGGCCTTTTGATATAGAGCCACTAGATCGAAAACATCAATGTCGCGATGTCGACTGATAATATAAACATAAATAGTTGGATCGAGATCGACGCATGATAATTTCAGTTTCGTAGGAAACGACTGAAGAAAAAAAAAGCGCAGGAATTCCCCTCGGGTGGCGCTAACGTGTGTTATTGAAGGCATTTAAAATTGCATCACTTCTGGATTTTATAATGAACTTATTTCCGCTTTGCTTTCAAATACAATATTACTGTTATTTTTTATTCTTGTATGTGGGAGAAAAATTTTAACGAATTTGTAGCTAAAATTTTCAGCGAATGGTAAAACGCTAAACTAAAACGTTGGTTTGTATAATTTACAATACATAACAACCAAAAATACGATTTTCCTCGTACAAAGGAAAGGTATTAATTTTAACATATGCTGTTAATTTTATTCAGTATCGCTTAAATCTGTCTTGAAAGCTGTAAACACTTCTGATATCATTTTACAAGATTCGAACCGGGAGAACAAAAAGTGGGTTTCTGAAAGATTCTATTGAAAATAGTTATGACTTCGCACCAGTTATTCCAACATATCACTTTTATGTATATATGTAATTCTCTGTGTTAATACAGAATCTCTAATTTTAATTTATTTACCGAAAGAAAATTATTTCTTGAATTTACCATGGAGTCATTTTGAAGAGATGCGCATAATATCATACTTACACATACCTCAAGCAGCGAAGCTCAAAAGTAGGGTATCAGTTATTAGATTGTTGTTTCTGGATTTCCTTGGATAACAGGTTTCCTTGGTAACAGATTTCCTTTGAGTAAAGGGTAACAGTAAGTACAAAAGGAAATTTCAAGAAAAGAATGAAAATAAATAATTCATAAATTCTTAATACCACCCTTCCTTGGGTACCTAAATTCTTTCAACGGTTAAATATAAAATATTTGATGTTTCATGTAATTGCTTTTGAAAAAATGAAATAATTTGGAATACCGTAAACCGGGGTTACTTGAGCCCTGTGGGGTTACTTGGACCCAAAGCAAAAAAAGGCTGGATATGGCCAAAAGAAAGACATTTTGTAGTACAAGTGGTGTCATATAGACAGGAAAATCGCTCCACCGAAACTTATTAAAAGGGGATGTTTTTTATCGCATTGTAGATACTTCTCACAATTTGTTTGCCAAAAATTATATAAATTCCAAGACATCATTATTTCACATATGATTCCATGTAGTGTTTTCGATTTAATCATTGAGTTTTTGCAATTTAATGATCATTTCATGGCCTCAGAATGTCTCTAAAGAGTTATATTTCCAGACCCTATGTTCTACTTAGGCCCACTAGATATTTACATTGTTTAGTCAATGGAAAAAGGGGCCTGACCCCAACCTGGGGGTTTCTATGACCCAATTTAAAAAACAAAAATATTATTACAATCAGCGAAAAGTTTTATTCAAAAAAGTTTTTAAATCATCGAAAAATATCTAAAACAGTAAAAAATTTGTTATCAGCACAGGTTATGGAATTTAGGTATTGTTTTGTTCGGAAACTCCAAAAAATTAGAAATTTTGGATTCAAGTAAAAACGGTAAATTTTATGGTGGAAGATAGATGATGTATGTACCGGCAAAGTGTGTAGAGAACATGATAGAAAAATTTTAAGGGAAATTGTTTGATATGATTAATTCATTTAATCTTGTAATCATCTTTACATTAAATCGATGTCAAATCGGAATCGAAATACCATTTCGGTGTTTAGTTGCTATCAGAGTTGGAAATCTGGATTACAAATTATTCACTCATGAAAATATCTGCCACGAAATGGTCATTTTTTTACAGAAAGATAATATCGATATTGTATGAATGTTTTGTAATATTATTTGCACTTTCACTTTTCTCTTTCACCTATTCCCTCTCCTTGTCGTCCCCATACTCTGCCCCTTTCCTTCCGTGTCACTCCTTCTTTCCTTCAACACTGCGGTTGATTTTTATCGTACGATCTGATAATAATTTCCACCGCTGTCACTTCTAATAAAATCCACTTAAAAAGTGGTGCTGGGGGAGCTTCGGCTATTGTGTCCGTTTTTCCCCTCTTCTCTGCCAATTACCGCTGCGGAGATAACGCCGGCTGCGACCTTATCTTTATTGAATGCCACTCATATTCGCTTGAGAAAAATTTCCGTGCGGCATCCGATTCTTTATTTTTCGCCCGTCTTCAAGCGGAACGAATCACAGATAGGGAAAGGAGGAGGCGTGTGTCGTGCTAGCTGGGGTGGAAAAGGGGGCTATTATGCCGTTTACTCAGGTAGCGAATGATTAAGTGGTTACCTCCCATCTTATTTAGCCGCTCGAAAGTGAAAAAGAGCGTTATGAAATGTCGTTTGTCCGGTGGAGAGATAATGAAAATTGAAAGAATTATTTCTTTTCCGTTAAGATCTTAAAATAGCATTACCTAGCCGCAGTTTGAAATTTTTGCGGAACGTGTTGGAATTAATAATTGATGGAATTGTTTTAGTTGTTTATCGAAATATATACTATCTAAAGTAAATTTAAAAATAACTTTTAACGAAAATTAATGAAATTAATGCATTAGTATGAGTTCTGACAAAGGGATATCCTTCTGTACATTTTAGTCCTTCTTAATTAAAAAATTTTGGAAACTAATCTCAGGTAGAAAGAGAGAGAGAACTAAGTGTTAAGCAAACGGACGTAATTTTGTACATATATGTATATATTCATAATTATCGCTCAATTCCCATCCTGTAGGGAAAAGCAAGCTAATTTGGCTTTTGGTCTGCGACTTTTCGCCATATTTTCTTGTTCTCAATGTTTTAGTCTTTCACTTGACTACCCTTAAGTAAGCCTGACCGCTTGACGGCCGGTCTCGTTACTCTGAGTCCGAGATTCCGGGATTTCTGGGAATCTGGCGTCATTACTTTGTACCGACGTCTTTCTCGCTGACTTCAATTCGCACTGTTGTGCTAATTTGCAGCATTTAATGTTTAAGCTTCGAATGCATGGCGTAGTAAGGTTTGGTATTGTCGAGTCGATGCAAAAATGAAGCGTGTGGTGGTGAGATTTGGCAGCCTTACGTGAGGGGTTAAATCTCTAGCTATAATATATTACAATTGTTCTAATTTTATCGTCCTAAATTTATTTGCCAGTTTTTCTCCTCTCCTATCGTCTTGAATTAAACTACTAATCTAACCTTCTAAAGGTTTTTATAATAATTTTGAAGGTTGTTTTCAAAAGCAGTTAATCGGAAAAAATCTTTTTTTTTTCTGTTTCCTTCTTCATGGAGGTATCTTTATTTTAGAATGTATAGGTTGAAGAGTAGACTTATCTATTTAGGTTTACCGTTATGATTAAATCGCAATTAAAATCGACGAAAGGTCAAATTAGTTAAGCCTTTACCGTTAGTTAATGATACAATTTGGCACAGTGAATAAATCAGAGGGAATAATTTATGATTGGCATAAAAATTCGCAAATATCTAAGAAAAATTGTAACAACCGGGCCATTAATGAAATATCCGAAAGAGAACACGCATGTGGGATTGTGCGAAATACTTGTATAGGGCTCTCATTAGTATTCAGTTTCTGCATGGGTCTATCAGTCAAGAGGAGTGGCCGCCCGTTGCCCTCCCCTTATTATTATGTCCGGAGGCCCAAGCTCTTTACCGCATCGCTGACCCTTTTCCCTCGGCCCTACGGCCACGTATAGTTCGGCGGAGCGACTTCCGGGGGCGTTGCAAAGATGAAAAGAAAATCGAGAGGGTTCGTGCTTTCTCTTTTCTCTGTAAACGCAGTAACGGAGATCTTGAAAAAATAATCTCGTCCCCAGAGTACGCGGACGTTCTCCCTTTTGAAGAGACGAAGGGCTCTCTATCGGTGGTAGCAACCGCGGACCCTTCTGATTCGGAATCAGTTATCATTTTCGCTCAATTAGCGCCAGATTCCAATAACGATCTTTTAACCCTCGTCGAGGCAGAAGGAAAAGAGAACGTCCTTCCATTGGCGAGAACCCTCTTGGGATGTTGTTTGGGGCGTCTGATTGCCTTAGCATGGATTGATCGCCCTCAACGGTTTTTCTGTGCTGTGGGTTCGCCAAAGTAAACGTCGTTAATACGGTATGTAAACAAGCGAATGAAATGCAACCAAACGTGGAAATTTTAACAGATTTATATTTCTGTAAATAAAGTTGTTGTTTCACAGATACATGGAGTTAAGCAAATTTAAGTATCCATTATCTAACTAGTAATTTAAGTATCCATTATCTAGCTAATAAACTATCTAACAGCAAATTAAATGCAACCAAACGTGGACATTTAAACAGATTTATATTTCTGTAAATAAAGTTGTTGTTTCACAGATACATGGAGTTAAGCAACTTTAAGTATCCATTATCTAACTATATTTCAAGGTGGTAAATCTCGAAATTGAAGAAAAGCTCTGCTGATACGATAGACCCTCGATCATTTGGGATAGTGTGGAATAATCTATTCCCGGTTAAAATATTATCCATTTAATATACTCCAATAATTGTAATTCGTTCAAAAAATTCCCATGCAGTTTGAAAATCATAGTAATTGAACAATATAGTATAATATTAAATATATCTACTAATAATATTTAATATAATCTGTAATATACCGATTTGAAAGTAATGCAGCTATCTTTGAGGTATAGTAAGGAGCATATAAATGGTAAAAAGTAAAAGTAAAGAGAGATAAAGATATGCTAAATTTCATATTACATTCCTTTCCATCCTAGTTAAGCCGATCTCGGATAATCGAGAGTCTACTGTATAAGCAAACTGAAAATAAATCTCGGTGGCAAGGAATTCAGACATTGCTGCACAGCAATTTTTGTCGTTTCTGCGAATGAAGATTTAAATCATTGTTGGTTGGAAGAATCTTTTCGTGAATTTTATTTATTTTCTTAACCTTTGCTTTAGAGTCACTTGATGATTCCGAGTCTTTAAAAGTTCATTTTATCAATTGATATGGGGTTAAATAAATATCTTCATCATTGAGATATTTACATCCTCTTGGCAACTTACACATATTTAATACATTGACTCTTCATCTTACTTTACTCTAAGTGAGGTTTTTGGAAATATCTTCATCATTGAGATATTTACATCCTCTTGGCAACTTACACATATTTAATACATTGACTCTTCATCTTACTTTACTCTAAGTGAGGTTTTTGGAAAAAGGACTATTAAGTTTCCTGAGTAATTAACCTTATTCCAATCAATAATCAATTTCATCTCCATGTGACGTGCATTTACTGTAATATAAATTATTTGAATTGAAATTATTATTACCCAACCTTGTTAATGCCATTGCTACGTATCATTATCATCATCATCATCGATGCCCATTGTTATTATGGACTATTAAATTTTCCTGATCCTTCTCGTTTCATTGATCAAAAGGATAGTTCTTAGTGAACTTAAATTTTGATGAAGTAAAAGTATGGATTTCGCTTATATATTTCAGCATTCGCTCGAGAGGACTTTGCGATTAAAAGGTACATTTCTCTAAAATGCGACGTCAGAATGAGACGGCCCGAGTCTTCGAATACTCGTGCATTCCGAAAAAATCCGACGTTTGGAAATGAGCCGAAGTTAGGGGATGATGGCGGCCCTACTTGGAAGATGGTCTGTAAGGGATCTGGAGAGCGAGGAAGACGAGGGATGGCAGGGGTTGAGAAATGCCTGCGAGAGGTGAGGTCGGGAGGGAGTTAAAAGAGGGAGGCGCTTGGGGAGGGTTTCCTGAGTAATGATCTGACTCCTCGAGGCGTGCAAAGGGAATGGAGGGGAGATCAGCGGGCTGTGTTAGCCAACTTGGGAATGGCAAGAGAGAAAGATGCCTGCAAGAGAAGACGGCGTAAGGGATGGGAAGGGTAAGGAGGAGGGAGGTTACGGGGTGTAACGCTAAGTAGGATCGCTCCCTGGCTAATTTAGTGGAATGAAAGGGTGGGGCAGATAGGATGAAAGAGTAACCCCCTAGGGTTTGCCTTCTCAGAGTATCCGAGGGCATTGGAGGAGGAGCAAAGAAGGGTATAATAGGACGAAAAAGGGCCGAAAGGGGAGAAATAGGAATTTTATGAAGGGGAGAAGGTGAATGGCAGGATCTGAAATAGGAAGAGACTCAAAGCAAATGTGGAAAGAGGTAAAAGAAACTGAATGACAAAGGAAATGGAGGAAAACCGTAGACAAAAAGAAAAGGGAAAAGTAGCGAATAAGGTAGTGTAAGGTTGGGAAGGTGAAGGGCGGTGAGAGGTGATGGAAAGATAAGTCAAACTCGCGTTGAGTTGGAGTGTTAGGCGAACGGTATGTATAGAAATACGAAAGAGAGGTTTTAGAGGATTAAAATGACGGAAAGATTTAAGAATAGTGCCGGGTGAGAATTACGGATAGTTGACGAAAAGGCCCAAAATGAGTAAAATGATGAGAGGTAAAGCCCACCTTGGTGACGGAATGGTCAGTTAGCCTAACATCACGAAGGTCCCGGGTTTGAATCCCCGCTTGGCAGGGTTTCCCAGGTTAGGGCATGGTTGTATGTTTCCGTCAATTGTTATTATGTACATATTTCCTGTACATGCTTCCTGTAATTGTTCAACAATTAGATGTTTTTGGTGCATTGGAGAATAAGTGAATAAGAAAGGCAAGTTAGAATTAACAAGATATGAAAAACGTTGAAAAAATAAAAATATTTTAATAACGGGGAAGATAAAGAGGCATAGATTAAGGTTATCAAATGAGTGTGTAACATTTAAAGATAGGTAATGGCGTAAAACATTTGGTGGATAAGGAAGATGGCGGCCAAGGGATCGGTAGGATGAGAATTCATTTCGGGGATTATTTCCTAGCGGGGAGGGTATCTTCGGATTAGTCCACGGGATCCTTTTTTTCCTCAGGCGCGGAAGGATTCGGAGATGAGTTAAGACCTCTTGGTTTCTCCCTTTTCCCCCTGCAACGACTTCCGGAAGGCAGTGAAGATATTCGCGAGGAAAAAATGTTTAGGGACGAAATTATGTAAGGGGGGGTGAAATGGTGGGGAGAATTTTCCACAGCGGGGAGAATTCCTTCTTTTTCCTTCAAGAAATATATCTCCAGCGTCCGGATCGGTGAAAATAAAGCAGAGAATGGGAATTCACGGTGTAATGGGAATTGAATTAATTGTCTCGGGATTTTTTGGGACTTGGATGGGTTTTGTGCCCCAAAACAAGCGAATCCTGAGAAAAGAGGATCCTTCCCGCTGAACAATTGCTAATGCTGAGAAAATTTCATTTGAATGAGTTTGCGATCCGACTTTTTTCGGTGCTGGGAGCGTTTCAAATGACTTTGAAGACTTGGGAACTCAGACGTATACCAGTGCTATAAAAATGTTGTAAAACTCGAAATTCCTCTGGAACTTGTGTTCCAAGAGCAGAATTCCGAATTCATCGTCTTTTCGGCTTCCGGGCCATTTAAATGTACGATTAATTCCATCGAAATATCAGAGTATGCCTCCGAGAATTAACGAAGGAAATAACCCAGCTAGCACAGACCTGCTTTTTGACTCAAAATGTATTTAAGCATTACGTAAAATACAGGGAAACGACTGTTGTTTCCGTGTATTTTACTTATTGCTTACGTAAATTTTGGGTCAACAAGTAGGTCTGTGCTAGCTGGGAAGTACCTCTACAATGAGCATTTTAATTCATTTCACTGATAGAAACTTTAATAAGAGGATGATATAAAGTAGGACTAAGAATCAGGTAATGGGGCCTTCCAGACCTTTCTTTGTTATTTCTAGTTAGCTACATTAGTATTAGAGATTATTCTTTAGAGATTAGTATTCTGGATTCAGATGGCACTCGCTTTTTATGGTTTATTTTCAAAGATCTCTAGGACACCTCAGGGTTCGAAATATGTTATCGCGAATGAGATTTGTTACTGATTTGATTTTTACTGAAGTACTCGGGAATACTCTTCAATTATGTATAGAAACCAGAATATCAATACAATACATCAGATGCTGAAATTATTTTGATTCTTGCGTTTTATTATTTCATCAAGCTATTGTTCGATCCAACATCCTTTTTAATCATTTGTTTCTCTGTACCGTACACATTGTGATGCAGATTGTACCAGCTGGAAAACATTAGCAATAGGTGAGGTCAATATATAAATAGTTACGAGTCACAGTAAAAGAAAGGGTCGAATTTTTTTTCTCGAATAAAGTAGCAGAAAATAAATAACTCTGTCATTAGAGGTAGGTAATTAACTCCATTTAAAGTTGAAGTGTGGGTACTAACACGGCTGTTTTAGATTATTTATCTCCCATATGCAGGACAAATCAACAGAAAACGGAGGGCAGAAAAGTCGGTCTTTTAGTCTAGTAGTTTGGTCGTCTTTTAGAATCTTAAAAGAGGCCAACTAGCCGTTGCACATATTCTACGAGCGCATAGTAATAACTTAATTTATGAATTGTGTTAATTTTAGTTGAAAACCTGGGATTATAGCCGTTATATTTCCTCCTGGTTTACTCCTGACACAAACATTCAGTACCAGCTCAGCGCTAATCCAAGCAAAGAGGCTTTTTCTCGGTTTAGTTCTGTCTCGGTTTAATGATCGGATAAGAATTTCTTACTTAACGAATTCACCTATAATACCTGAAAATATTCGGTTTCTTTTGCCGTGTGTTGTGTCAAACTAATATGTATTTCTCTGTTGAAAGCGGCATAGTGATGCAAAGTGAAGGTTTTTATTCATCATCACCATGGGTTAGCAATCAGAAGAATGATTTGTTGCAGCTCTTTAGGCTGACCCCATCCCAGCCAATTGCTTACTTCATGAGGAATTGTTCAAACCTTGTTTTTTCAATAATTCCTCATGATATCATCAAGATTCCACAAAGTGACGGCCTCCTCCGTGAATTTTAATAGCTTACTTCCCTGATAAATCTCAACCTACGCTCTAACGATTACCAGCTTCTCATAATCCAACCTAGGTCTTCCTCTGTAACATCTCCCTTCCAATATTTCCTTCAATGGACTAGTGTACCTTCGTGTGTGCCAGATTGAGTTTCCTCTTCTTTTGTCAATATTTCCGCAGACCTATCTCTTCGTTTGCTCTTCTAAGGACTTCTCCACTAGTTACCCGGTCTATCTGTTTTATTTGCATCATTCTTCTTTTACACCAAATATCCGTTTTTCTAATCTTCTATTCTCTACTTTCATCACAGTTCATATTTCACTGCCACATAAAAGGACACTTAGGAATATAGGTTTTAGTAAACCGTTTCCTGATACCCAAACTCATATTATTTGTCATCACCAATTGTTTTCCATGATAGTGGCCTCTGCCCATATCGGTACCAATACCTATACAGTATTCCACCCGTCCAAGTCTACCTATTCCCAGTTTTAACTGAAAGTGCCCTTCTCTCTGTTGAAGACACTCATCCACTTTTTTTTATTTTAATTTATTTTGAGCTTACTTGTCCAATTTTTATTTCCTCGCGCTTTCCAAGGAAAAAAAGAGTTGTTGATCAGTCTTCTTTCTTTTCACTGAGTATCACTATCGTCTGTAAAGCGGAGCATACTGATTCTTTCTTCGTGTATTCGTACACCTCTTTCAGTCTTTTTCTTGGCTTCTTTTGTAGCCTTATCAATGTATTCGTTCAAGATCTTTGAAGGTGATAAGCAGTCCCTTTCATACACTTTTTTCGTATGAGCTTCTTAATTTTACCCCTTATGTTCACTGCTGGCTTGTCGTTATAGAGAGCATAGAAATTTTAAAAAGATGTTTAATTATTTATGATTTATTTTTAACGTAATGTTTTCGTACTTTTCCATCGCTCTCAACGTAAATGCGATCTTACGCATTCTCAGCTATCCAAGTTTCCGCATACCTGTATGCAGCTAAGACTGAAATGCGAAACATAAAAATCTTTTACCTCCCTGAATCATTTAGCTCTCCGCGTCGCTAAATTTCACCAAATTTGAGGATATAATATATATTTTGCGGAAAAGAAAACGAACGAGTTTAAAATTATTTATGAATGGCTACAAATCGTAATAGAACGGAATGCTTCTGGTTCAGGGAAAGGTCTCTAACAATACGAAAGTATTTTCGGAAATATTTTCCTTCACATGCATTCTTAGGCATAGATGCGGCTCGGGTAAGGTTTACGTGCATCTCTTACCATAGCGGACGGGTCGAAAGGCGGAGAGATATCTGAGAGAGAGAGGTGAGAAATGAAACTTCTCCCTGCTTCCCCGCCTCCATGCTCTCATGGCTTGCGATAATTACTCAAAATTTAAAGAGGAAAAAGAAAGGGGAGGAGAAAGAAGGAACAAAATGCTTCGTGACATATTATTCTCTCTCTTTCATTGCCGCTTCTTCATAAAAGACGCTCCCTCTTCTTTTTTCCGCTTCCTCTTTCCAGAGGGCGTTTTTTTTTCGAGGGGAGTCCTCCAAGGAGAGGATGACGCTTTCGCAGGCGTAACAAAGGGCGGTGAGGGGCCCGAGGGTTTTTTTGTACGTGAGAGGGCGCAGAAAACGGGTGTATCAGGGAATGCGATGTGGGTGTGGAGTGAGAGATAATTAGCGGTATCGAGGGGTGGGCGTAATTAGCACTTTCTGCCGGTCCAAATGTGGGAGAAGAGGCACTCCAAGGGTGAGCACAAATCGAGGATTCATGCTCTTTATTTCAACCAGCGACAAAACCCCTTACTACACCTCATAATCACAACCCCACTTCCATTCAACACTCTTTTATTCATTTTAAAAATCTCCATAGTCCTTTCCTTAGAATCGTCGTATATGAATATGAAGGAATTATTGAAAATTTAGTTGTTCGATAGTTCGTACAAACATTACTACAAGGAGAGGCGGATTTATAATTAGGCGCAATATAAGCCTCGTGGTCTCAGTAAGACTGCTAGTAAATACTCAATGACAGATTGTTCTGCATTTTCGCTTCAAGAAAGAATTTGATATCTTTTGAGTAAGTCTTCATAATATGTTTATAGAATATATTACATTGTTACTGTCACTACACAATGTTAAGAATTCTATTCATTATCGTTTTAATTTATAAAAATACTATATATTAAATTCGATGTGCGAAGGCGTTACCTCGTGGAAGGCCATAATAAATGAAAAAGAACACTAGTACACTTCCACAGATTTATTTCATTGGCGACATGTTTCGCTAGCGAGCTAGCATCATCAGATGATGCTAGCTCGCTAGCGAAACATGTCGCCAATGAAATAAATCTGTGGAAGTGTACTAGTGTTCTTTTTCATTTATACTATATATTGTAATTCATTACATATTTATTTATTATTGCTATAATGAAGCAATTGGGATTTCATTATTTGTGCATTATATAAAAAAATTCGAATTTTTCCTAGTGGGAGCCTCAATCTGGTCTTTGCGCCTAGGGTCTCTGTTAGCTTAAACCTTTCCCTGGCTAAAAAGTATTATTATTGTTTATAAGGCATTGTGAAAACTGCCTGAATTTGCTTGGTAGTTTAGTGGTTAGTAAACCTGCGTAGAAAGTCTTGAGTTCGAGTTTCAATGGTACCCATTTTTTTCTTTCTCGAGTTTTAAGACGCACGCAAACACGAGTTAAGTATTTACCTTTTTTCTGGTGCGTTCATAGTTTGCCGCAATATGATCAGTTTCTATGTTTTTCGCTTCACTATTGATTAGAATGCCACTTGCTTACAAAAATGATTGCTAATTCCTTAAAGTGTCACACCTTAAATTTTCGCTATTTAAGACTTTCACACATCTGACTGTTGTCAATGGAATATAATAATAAATAATAAATAAAAACGTCTTTATTGGGCGAAATTGGGACTAAAGAGTCCCATCTTCCATTTAACCCTTGTCATAAAGTAAGAGAAAAGGAACAAAAGAACAGAAAAGAAGGAAAGAAAGAATGCTTTTGTGGAGGAGTAAAAAACTGTGATATTTTATGCACAGAAAAAGTATCTCCACAGCAGGAAAACACCCACGAAGAGAAGGGGGATGTGAAAAACATGCGAAATATATAGGAAAGAGTGATAAAGAATAGATTGCATCATAAGTGGTAGAAATTGAATAGAAGATTTTAAAGTTTGTAATACATAGCAGAAACATCATTGTCAATAAAAGGTAACATAACAGGTAATATATACAAATTAATTCACTATACGGAATATCAGAAATTGATCCTTGTCATATATATGGATACATATATGTGTATGTAAGACATATCAGTAATCATATTCATAATCATATCATATAAGTTAGAATGACAAAAAATACAAAAAAAGCGCAATAAGTTACAAAAATTATTAATAATTACAAATTACAGACATTATAGGCATTAAATCATTAAAGAATTCATAGCTATGAAGGAGAGGAAAGAATAATAAAGCAGGGAACATTTGTAATGAGAAAGGGAGAGAAAGTAACAGGATAGGGAGTGGGAAAAGAAGGGTGACAGAAGAATAGAATGTAAATATAAAAAGAGAACAATAATGCCTATGCAACTTAGGCCTGCGAGAGATGTTTTATACAAAGTTTTTTGAATGATGATGATGAGGGAGAATATTGCAAATTAATATGATTTAGAATTAAAAAAGAAATTATTTAATATAATGAAGTATTACGATTTAATCTTTATGTGATATGTAGATCCTTAGAATGTAATCAGGAAAAATCCGTAGATGGATTGACAAAGTTCTTTAATTTTAATACAAAAATGAATTAAAAAATAATTTGGATGGTCAATGAAAATGTTTGAATGAATTATTTGTAGATTCTTAAATATGGAAAATTAAACATAAGAATCCTTTGATACAAAGTGAATTAATTCATTCTCAAAGCGAGACTAGATCCAGATCGATATTCAGCTGTATTTACGATTTAGAGAGGGATGGGAAATTTCCTGATCAACAAGGGCATTGGTTGTTCATTTTAGTGTAAAATTAAGCTTTCCATTTATGTGGAATCATTTTAATCTCCTCATTTCACTCTTTATACCACATTGCACTATTTCTGAAGAATCAGCAATCAGATTCTTTGCAATTTCCCACGAAATAATCTTTTTTGAGTGATGTCTTGGACCAAACAGGAGTAGTCATCACTCTACAGGAGTAACATTTTTTCCCTTTTTTAAATCTCCACTGTCCTTTCGTCACGATAGTCTGATGTAAATCTGAGGAAATTATTGAAAATTAGCGTTTATTAAAGAGTACGTGCAATGATTCCTAAAAAGTATTACTATTGCTTATACAGCATCGTGAAAACTGCCTGAACTTGCGTGGTAGTTTAAAGGGTTTGTAAACCTTCAAAGAATGTGAGAGTCGTCCGTTGTTGATTTAAAAATAAAGCTTTAAATTTATATGAAATCATTTCATTCTCACCATTTTACCATTTCTGATTTACTACTTTACTTCTGTAGAATCAGCAATCAGGCTTCCGCAAGTTCATCAGTAGTCATCAGCCTCCAGAACCGTCAATCATGCTTCTGTAATGACCAATCCAACAAACCTCCCTTGAAAATTTCCGGACTGAGAGAGATGCAAGTGACGTATGGATCAACAAGGAAGGAGAAAGGAGTCATTCGCCGATGGATTATTTTACCGGAAGATCGGTGATTTGTCCTCGCAGATGGCGCACTCACCGGAGGGATGACGAACTTGCCTCAGCGAAAGGTAGGATGATATTTCTTCAGACTAACATATTTACTTGTAACCCATAGTGTATCGTCTACTGCTGTCATCACACGATCGACGAAAACGTTACATTTACAACGTAAAATACATTAAACTTTCATGGAAGGTAAACATTTTCGTTTATCTTTTGAACCGTCTGTGATACCTATTTTAAGATGAAATTTGCAATTTTTAAATTACAAACACATTTATAAAACACATGGAGATAATACTTGTCTTGAAATCAGACATTACGTTCGAATTCAGTTCTTTTTATCAAGCGGATAGAATGGAAAGTGATTAAATTACTTAGATAATGAAGGCTTTATACAATGGAAATGGTGACTTTTATGGCCATTCTTTTGCCCTGACAATAGTTGCCACTATTAATGGCACAGATTACGGAGTAAACAAAACATCCCCAAAGTTTCGACTTTTCATCGCCTAAGACCGAACTACGATAACAATAATACGTCGCACCTGTTAGTTCAAAGTATACTATTCAAACTCCTGTCGGCTTAGAAAGGGAGTCAATAGCGATCCGAACCTCAAGTGGGGGCTCGGGTGTTTGGCGACACTTGAGCCAAGTCATCGCTCAAAGAGAAAAGAGAGCGATTTCAGATACTTCTTTCATCTCGTTCTGCCCCCTTAAGCCCTCCCTTTAAAGCCGCAGATGTACGCACAGCCGTAATTCAATGGCGACTCAAATCGCTCGAAAGCCGCTTTCGATGGAGGCAGTGTTTAAGAGTATCGGCCGCCTCCCCCGCAACACCGTGAATGGGTGCTCCACTCCGCCAAAGGGACGGGCTGCATCCTTTACTGCACCCGCCACTCATTATCCCCCCTTTCTTCCGTCAAAGGTTCCAGATTGGTCTCACTCCCTCGTTCAGGTCTCCGTTATCTCGATCTTTTTTATTTGCGCGTACGTGTGTGCGCGGGTAGGCGATTATCTCGATTAGCCAGTTAAGGAGTTTAATTGCTCGTAATAGATCGCACCCGCCGAAATAAAGAAGGGGATCCGTGCGCGTGAGTGGATACGCCCATGCTTCCGATGGCACGGCCTTTGATGTCGTCGGAGCGCGAAAGAAATCCGCCTCCTCGTCTCGGGAATATCGGGGGTGTTTAGGGGAAATAATGAGGGAGACTCGTAATAGGCGCATCCTCTTTTGTGTGTGTTTCGCTTTTCGTGCTATAGGGAGACGAAAATTTATATTTTTGTGGCTGAGAATTTTATGGAGTATTGCCAACACTTAGTTGATATTTCGGCAAATATTTTGTTGAGCTAAAACAATTTAAAATAGGCTGTAGTAATATACGAGTACAACAATTAGGATTTCAAATAAACTATAATAATACTTTTAATGCATGAATACGCAGTATAATAATCATGGTCGTAAACAGGAATTGTCTATTGGGTTAGAGCCATGGAGTAAACATTGCATTGCCTACAATCCAGGGACAGTAATACTTCCGCCCAAAATCTAATGAAAATACAAACTGATTTATCTTAACGAGTATACCCGGCAAATCTCCAGCGGTTTTTGTGTGGCATAATTGCGAGAGACCATTCTCTCGCTCGCTTTCGTTGGCTCTGTTCTCATGGGGAATAGGGGGGAGGTTGAACGCCCCAAACCACCCCCTAAGCTGCGCCTCTGATAGTAATATCCCATCAATTTAAAAGATTTTTGTGTCTGTTGAAGCATCATCGGAAAGCGTAAGCAGTGAATATGCTTCTAAAATATTTTTTTAAGTTATCAAAGACAACGAGTTGAATTAGTTTTTTCTAAGATGTTTAGCAGAAAGTTCAGAAAAAACACTCCGAAAATTACGCATATTTTTCTTTTCCTTTCGTAATGGAATATATATTAATAGTGACTTCCTCGATCAATTACAACTACATGAATATCCAATTCTTTTTTGATGCGTTACACAGTAGCTCATCTCTTTACTATCCATAAATTGTACGGAATAGCTGATTTAAAAGCGGATTTTGATGTTCTACCCGAAAAACTACAGGAAGTATATTTTTATAGAAGTATATGTATTATAAATACAAAAAGCAAGAATTAAACGATAAGAATCTTCTCCCCATGTCATTATAACTTTTATTCTGTTTTAGACAGATCCGCGATTATATATTGCATTGAACTTTTCGCTAATTCCTATGTTCTTATAACTTTTCTTGTGATCTGGAATACTTGCTTTCTACTTTTAAAGTCCATACATTTGTCGAAAATTCTTTCAACTCATTACTCCCATACTTTCTATCTTCTCTTCAATCTTTTCTGGTAGTTTACTCTTTTCAGTAGTGGTGACTTATTAATAAGGTCTTTATCCTAAAAGTCATTCCCACCAGTTTTCCATTCTATCCAATTATTTGCTGTCATCTTTTATTTAATTGTGTTAATACCTTCAGTTGCGAAGATATGTTTATGGTAATGGAAAATAAATATCTCATGCACTTCTACAGATTTTAATAATGGTATTTGAAAGTCCGTGAAAGTGTACGACATATTTTTTTCCATTACTATGGCCTTCCTTGACGTAATTCCTTCGCATGTTGAGTTTATAAATATTTATGGTATTTACATTTCTGATTTAGTATCTACTTCATGCTAAAATTTTGTATAACGAAAGTATATTTTCGTTTAGCATCGCACAGGATTCAGATTACGGCTAATAATGAAATATTTATTGTATATATTCAATTTGTTATTTTAATCTGAGAGAATTTGTCAACAAAATTTCTCCAATAAGTTCTTTCTTGTCCATATTTCGTTTTTAAAGCTGAATTATGGATTTACTGATAAATTATAGAGCAACGAAAAGACGAACTATTACTAACCACAATATTCATTAAAAATCGACCATGGTTTCGACTCATAGAGTCATAGCCAGGTGATGAATCTCTGACTCGAAACTATGGTCGTTTAAAAAAAAAATTGTGGCTAGTAGTTCGTCTTTCCCTCATTCCTTCATAGTGTTTTAAAACGAAGTTACGGCCCAAGCGGTAGATTCTATAAATTATAGAGCAATGTGAATCTTTTGTATTTCTTCCACCATTCACATTTTTACTAATTTCTTCATCGGAAGCAAGCTTCTTTCAGTAGAATTTCAAACTTCTACTTCAAACACAGATAATACCATTTCTCATAGAATTCGCCTTCTAATAATTTCTTTCCTTTTATCACCTTAGTACTCATGTCAGATGTTGCTCCACACGAAAGCCTTTAAGCCGCTCTTAGACGAACTACTCAAAATTCAATTAGCCCTCACTTTTTACTTCTTCCATCTTGAGCTGTGGCCACGAAAATCATAAATTACACGGCTCTTCCTAGTACAATCGCTATTGAGGTGCGTACGAAGTTCATCATCTTCCACCACGTCCATCGTGGTCTCTAACCAGAGATGGTCAATCATGTCTCACTTTCATCGCAGAAACGCATTTTCCTTGAATGGCGGATGGATCTGCGAAAGAAAAAACACCGAGGATCAATCCTCCCGCCCCTCCTCCTCCACATACTTCCCCGCTTTCATTGTATCCCTGTATCGCCTCATATATCATCCCCTCAATCTCCTTTCTTTCTTCCCCTCCCTGGCGCCTCCCCTTCTCATGACACCAGCTCCCAGATACAGGCGTTGAAGGATGACAACCTCCCAAGGCGTAGGAAAAAATGGAGAGAAAGGGAGAGACTGGGGGAGAAGAAGGGAATCGAGAAGTTTGAACCGCTCTCTTCCTCCCTAATGGTGCCGCCTCGTACGGTTTGATTTATCGACTTCCACTATGTGTGGGCATAACTCTAAATATGACCTTGTTTGGATGGAAGCATACAACTATGTTATTATGTCGGATATGAATATTTTTGAATTGATCTCGGTGCTAATTAAGTGACAGTAGCCTTGGCTATAAGATGGGAATTCGCGTGTTTTTTTATCCCGTTGAGATATTTCCTTCAATTCAGAGGCCTTTTCACGAGTATATAATATGCGATTATTAATGAAATTATATATATACAATATAATATTGAGTACTACAATCCAGATTATTTCTTTATAAGCTAAGATTTGAATTAAATTTCATAAATGGCGATGTATTTTGCTTGATGGGGTAGTATTCTAGAAAATATGGCATATTTTCCGTAGGTAATGAGAGATTGTCCGACTATTATTTTAGATGATGTAATCTGGTATCAATGTCGATTTTAATGAATTTAAAAGTTCAATAGAGAATTACTACAGTATGAAGGAATAATTAAAATTTTTTTACTCTTTTAACATTACCTTTTAACTATTTTTGTGTTTCCTTATTGTTATGTAGTCTAGTATGCTGGCCTAGACTAATTTACAGTTCACTTTTGCAAGCGTAAAAATCTATTGATATCGCTGATCAGGATGTCTTATATGAAATCTTTTCTTACAATCTTATTTTATTTAAACCGGAATGAGTGATATTTGGATAGAGTAAGTACTTATTTATATTTTAATTTAGGTTACTTAGAAATCTCGCTAGTTTGAGATACTAGCGGACACCGCCAGAGATACTGATAGAACATATTTCGGTATCTTAAGCGCTATTTGTAAACAACCGATGATGAACAGGTGAAATTTTGAATCCTGTTCTAAGAATCACAATCCTAGCCGATAGTTGAATCGCTCCAGCAATTGGCTTCGAAGGTATTCCAAAAATTTCACTACTACCACGGAAAAAAAATCTCTCCGTTTCCCTCACTTTAAATTCGTCTTGAAGCGGGTAGAAAAAATAAAAGACTCCTACAGAGAATGGAAAGCATTCATTCCGCCTCGTGAGGGAGCAGAGGAGAGGGTGCGTGTGTGTGTGTGGATGTTTCGGGAAGGGAATGGATGGAAATTCAGAGGGTGTTCCAACCGTGCCGCCGGCTTTCCTCCCTCTTACAATCCATCTCGCCAGCGGGAGGCGGTTGAGTAGGGCGGGGGAAAAGAAGGCAGATGCGAGAATGCGAGTGATGACTGATGGCAGCAGTCATCAGGAACAACTTCTGCAGGCCCCAACGAAAAGGGATTCTTCTCCCCATATCTGCTTCTCCGTATTCTCTCCTTCCCGTCATTCCCATCTCTCTGCTCCCGATTCTCCTTCAACCACGCCCTGTCTTTGCACGTGTGCGCGCTCTCTCTTCGGAACCGTACTTGACACCCGCGAGAGGTCGCCACGGAATTTATCGAGTGGAAATCCAGCCGAAATAATTCATTTTAAATGCCTCGTGTTAGGGTTTTATAGAATGCGACCGCCAAAGAAGGGGTTTTTGTAGGTTCCCCGCTAGGTATCTTGTTCTTTCGGGTGGTTTATGTATTTTTTGGTAGGGCTGCAGGAATTTTCGTGTTGGAGTTTTGGGGAAATGTTTCTCGAGTGGAGAGACCGATTTCGGTTTCGTCGTGATGGGACGTGAAGATGTTTTTTGCCATTGATATCTCCATTTTTTCCACAATTTTTTAAAGGTTCTTATTTTAAAACGCGATCGATTATATTCATTTTGATAAACGTTATCAACGAAACATATCAAGCGATATGTGGTGGACAATCTCCATAATTTCTTGATTATGAAACATGATTATGATTATGAAAATTTGACTCCTCTATGTAGAAAAAATACATACCTATGCGGCCGGTTTCGAGGCAATAACTTCATCATCATTATCTTACCTCAAAACCGGTTGCACATGTATTTTTCTATTTTATGGAATTAGCCAAATCTTGTTCCATAATCCTTAATAAACGTTATGAAGGTTTGAGTTGCATTTTGACCGATTTCCATCGCTTATCGTACTATACGTTTTCTTCGTCGTAATTCATAATGTGAATTTTTAACTTTCTCCTATGAATAACGATTACTAACATTTTGTTGTGCCCTTGATGGAAATTATATATTCAGTTTTCGTTTTTTGTCGGTTATTTACGAAAATTGCTTCGTGTTATTTCTTCCGGAAGTGGAACAAAGATTTTTACTCAGATCTACCTCATTGATTCATGATATTTTTCCATCAAATCTGCGATTATTTTCCTTTTTCCAGTATCAACTAAAATGAAGAAGGAAATTGTGGTTTAGTAATAATCAATTCATATCATTCGCCTTTATTCCATTTCGAGTCTGAAACAATACTCATTTTCTATGACAATATAGATATTACATTTCGATTCATGTTGATTCTGGCCATAGTATTTCTTTTCAATGCAACAATAACATTTTCAAGCTTTTGACCCCATCAAGTGATACTTTTTGGTACACCATACTTAACGAAATAGAATTACTCCAAGAAATATTTACTATCAATAGATTATTAATTCAGCATGACCATGGTTATGGTGTTGAGTTCCACCATCATCGCACCGGATTACACTGGACAGTAGGAAATTCTTAATGTAATTTTAATCATATTACGAAATACTTTAGTACTGATTTATAGCTTTAGGAGCAGAAAGGTGAAAAGGACCAATAGTGAATCATAGCAGGTGTACTCGATTATTGAAAAATATACAATCGATCGTTTCTAAGAGATGCAGATGTCGACTTTAAATACTGCCTCGTCTGAACCGTTTTACGCCGCTCCCCTATCATTGTATCGCTGTCGAACTCTAGACCTATCTTTCGACAATGTCAAACTTCAGATGACCCTTGACCAAACCCCAGTCATCTAAAACGCCCTCTTTCCATTCATGACGTATCACAGCCGTCCGATGAACTCACTCCGTTTCCACCCACACCGAGTATTTTTTCATAACCACCTGCTCTTCGCAATGCAACCAAGGACAGATGGTTTCCCGAGTAGACCTAACATTCACGTTTTTCGAAGAGCACTCGATTCTTACTATCTACAAAAGAATCGCAATCTAAATACCCTTGTTTTGGAGCGGAACAGTACAATAAACCGATGAGTGTGTTGACAGGAGGAGAAACTCTGCCATGTCCTCTAGTTGTAATAATACGCAATCAAAATATTTTGATGGATTTAATGTTTCATTTACTGTTTCTTGATAAAAATACCCGACTTTTACAATAAGTTTAGTCATAATGCTCATAGATAGTCGTGGAATGCAAGCAAAATAGCCTGGTTGTAAATACATCATCATTGAAATTAGTATTGGCATTTCACCTTTAAGTGCACATCTTATGGACTTAAAAGTAAAGCAAATACTTACTGAAAATAATTATCATATCCACATTTACAATAGAATTTATCCGAAATTTATTATCTATCTACGTCTAAATTTGCAATTGAATTAATTAGAAATCGGTTACTCCGAAGTTAATTCACTAAAACATGGGGATAAGTATTATATGGCTCCATAAGTTGTTTTTCGAATTAACTGGCTGAATTTAATGTGATAAACGATTCAAATACTTATCCCTACAATAATGACTATGTTAATTAAGGAATCATCATTAGAGTTATCTTTATCACTTTTTGTCCTGATTTATCCATCATAAAAACAACGTTATGCCACTTTAACGTCAAGGGAATAAAACAAGGAAAAGGAACCTGGCATCTGCAAGTGCTTCCACCAATACCGAGATTAAAAGATCTCGAAGCGGAACGGTAAGAGACTTAATTTAGGAAATCCTGTGCAATTCTTATTGGCATAATTCTACCATAAAAGTGAGATGCGGGAGGAATGCGGAAATAAACAACGGAAGGGGGAAAAGCGGTGTGGAGGAGAGCGAGCGGTTGGAGGGAAAATTGCTTTGGCTTTCGCCGAGCACAAGTTCCACCGCTTCCTAAACGGAGCGCTGTGTCGCCGGGGAGTCCTATTCGTATGCAGGAGAAATTGAATCAAAATTCCTTCACATCTGGTACATTTCCCCGAATCTATGCAGTTCTATTGCTCCATCATTTTCAGCCTTTACTTTTTGGTTATTAGTGAAATTGGGAAACTGCTTTTATAGTTTATTCTGAAATAATCTCTCTGAATACATTCAACCGATTCAAGATTTAGAGATGCAAAATCACGATATATAAAAAAAGTAGATACATATTTTACAAGTCTTTAGATCATTTTGCAGATTATTAGGTTTGCTTAGTTGGTAGCACGGTTGCCTTTGATGGAAGATGTCTTGGATTCCATTATACCATAAGTAATATATTGGAAAAAGACAAATATTTACCAATTACAGTATTACTTTTTATCAGAAATTAAGAATTTACTTTTACTGCCGATTTATCGCAGAATAAAGGTGAATGGTATGATTTAAGGAATCAGGGAAAGATTGGTAAAAGTCTTGATTTGGAATGTTATGCTGTATGTCTACGAAGGGTGGTACCCAAGAATATTCAGAAGTTCGAATTGACTCAAACCAAAAGATTGGAGTCATCCGAGTTTAGATATGGGGGAAAAGGAACATAGAGTTGGACTGACCAAAAAACGAGCAAGGAAGTGCTGGTGGTAGAAGAAAGGGTTATGATCGAAGAAGTAAAGTGAAGGAAGATGAAAGAAGAGGAGTTGGATTGCTAAGGAGAGTAATTGATGGTAGGATGCATGAAAAAATACGGGGGAAGAATGTAGGTTTCTCAGATGGTATGAAGTTGGATAATGGGTGATCTGGAAGAAAAGGGCGAGCCCGACATATTGCTGCTTAACGCCCGGGCGTTATTTTTGAAAGATTAGCTCTTTCTTTAGCAGTATCCTCCAAGATATCTGTACATGTTATAAAATCGTAACTGGTGACATGCAATACTTATAAAGCAAACGAAGCTGGAGAAAATCTAACCTTTATTTTTAATTCAGAAGTTAGCGAAGTATTTGACAAATATGAGGAAATTAACTTCTCCAAAAACTTAAAAATTCAGTACATATGATAATATAGTGCATGTGTTTTTATATTCAATGTACTTTGGAGGAGATTGTGTATGGCCATGAAAAAGTTTAATATGAAAGTCTTTTATGACCTCAACCAAATTTTTATGAAACGGCCGGCTTTGGCCTGAACATTCGGGTGATGGTCGTTATTTTTGACGAAACCGGTCGTTAACGAATAATCTGGTGGAAGTTACGGGTGTTTTTCGTTTTATTCCAAACTTTACATGTTTTAGGATAATACGTTCTTATCAATGGTAATGAATACCATGCAATTTGAAGAAGCTTGTAATTTTTCTATTGGGGTTCATCAATTAATTTGAATACTATCATGAAATAAATCGTTGTGGATTTTACTGTCTCGTGAAGAACTCCTTCGTTCCGTAGGCGTCTGCATGGAATATGAGAGCGTTCTAATGGAATCTGTGGAGAGGAATGGTTTCGAGTTCGAAGGCTGTTACATCATTCGAGGAAGCGGGAATTTTTTTTATTAACTGCGACGTGCATTTCCTTCCACTTCGTATAATTCGTGTAGGATGCAGGTCGCGTACGATACGGGAAACGGTGCGGAGTGAAAGAGAGGAGTTGATGGAGACAGCCGAAATGCACGCCGAATGCGACAGAGCGTAGGCTTTTATGTTTATTGCCGAGGCTCCTTGATGCACGGGAGAGTGTAGCACTTTCATACGTAATGTGCCCCTCAGCACTTACTTAGTGCCCAAAATTCCCAACATCGTTTCCTCTGCCAACTTTTTAATTCAATTTGATTTTTAGCGTTCTTAAAGGGAGAAGCGGGAATTTATCAAAATGCAGGTGACATGTGCATTGGTGACTTTACTTTTTACACGAAGTGTGGAGAAATGTTTCTTTGAATCTATTTTTCGGAGGGTAATTAGGTAGTAAGACTAATAAAAGTTTTACTTCCGTTTTCACGAAATTTGAGCGGTATTTAAAAATTTCCACAGTTTTTCTCCTTAATATTTTGCGAGATCACAAACTTAATAGACAGATTTAAATTTTAGAAGCTATTAACGTTAAAAAAAAGCAAACACAATATTGCACATTGTAAAAAATTTGGTATAAAATTTTCAGTAATTACAAATAGTAAATAATTGTAATAATAATAATTTTAATTATAAATAATAGTTGTTTGGTAATAATTGTGAGTAATTACAAATTTTGTGTGCTTCGTACGAGTAATTAGCATGGATAAGTTTCACTAGGTATAACTACGGTCATTGTATTTCGGAAATCATATTTCAGGTATTAATTTTTGTATCATTCTATTTTTGGAATACAAAGAAAAATTCCATACCATACTGGGAAATGATCTCAACCTCGCGATTGAACACAGCTTTTTTTACTAAGACGTGATTGTGTGAGTAGTAAGTAGAATTTATTTACCTCCTTACAGGAGACTGTTTTTCCTTAGATTTTTGCTCCACCCGGCAAAGGACAGCTCGACAATAGCCAACTCTCCAATACTTATTTTCAGTTTGTTAATCGTTAATGAGTACCCTTTTTACAGAATTGACCGTCGCTCAGCTGCAATAGATCTTGGTTAAATATGACTTACTTTCATGGGAGGGTACTTGAGGGTCCGTTAATTTAGAGTGACCAGCTGTACACAATTTTGCAGTGCAATACTGCTTTCTATGAAAAGATATTGCAAAAGATTGCCAAAAGATATTGCACTACACAGTGCTGTTTACGCAAATTGTGTATTTTATGAAGACAGGTGCTTATTGCAATGCGACAAAATTTAGATCCATTTGTAGGCTGAACTCAGAATTGCGATAAATTTAGTTTCACAGCCAGTACTTTTGCGAATTTTCGGTGATTGGATTTATAAAACCAACGTCACAATCCGTAATCATAGTTTCTATTGTCATTTTTATCAAATTGATGTAGATATTTCATAGGTATGTTTTTGACCAAATAGTAAATGTTTGCATGTTTAAATAAGCTCGTTGAAATCTTAATTGTTTAAAATTTGACAGATCAACCTGATTCCTCTGTTCTTTTATGTAGTGATGAATTTTATTTTTCATTTGTCGCACTTGTGGCTAAACAGATGATTTTTCTCACCTCTGGTGTAGAGATATAGTTTTAAATGTTGGTAAGCCTGTTTTCGAAGAGCACACTTGCGTTTTGTATTACATTCTAATTTATAAGACCTGGTCATCCTCGTTAAGTAGGCTTTTGTTGATGTAACGCAGCTGCAAATAATAAGAAGTACTCAGTGATTTGGAGCCAAAGTACTGAATAAACATGGTAAATAATTTAAATTGCAATTTGTTATCGCTGCTCGAGATGACTGTGGAGGTTACGAAGGACTGAAAAGGAATCGGACTTTATGAGTGGAATGTTAGAAGACGAAATGAGAAGGCGAGGGCAGGTAGAACGACTCATGTGGAAGAATAAAAAGGAGGAAGTAAGAGGAGAGGGCGAATGAATGTTTAGAAGGTGTGAAGTGAGGGAGCTCAAAGGAGGGAAGTAGAGAGAGAGAGAGAGAGAGGAAATGGCTCCTCTTTAGGGCGAAGAAGGCAGGATGTGGAGTGGAAAGAGTTTGATAAGATGCACGAAGGCGAGTAGAGGCAGGTTACTGGGGTTGGTTAGAAAGGGAAAGGGTAAGAAAGGGAAATATGATTGCAGAAAAGGAGGAAAGGGGGAGTATGAAATGATAGAAAGATGAATAAAGCAAAGAGAGAGACGAAAATATTAGTCTATAATTTGGAGTGGCATATGGGGGAGAAAAAGTGGAGGAAAGTAGAGATACAAAGAAGAGGTATTTAGAAAGAGAAACATGAGAGGAGATACAGACTCAACAGTGAACGCAAAGATGCAGCGGGAAAGACTACACATTCTAGAAAAAGTTTTAAGAAAAAAGTAAAATATGAGATTTGAAATCATCAGCTGTTATAAGGATCATGACAGTGGTTTTTCTGTAAGTGCAGATCTTTAGTTGATAACATGTAAACATTTATGCAACTGTCCTCAAGTAAATTCTCAGGAACTTTTGATTTTGCGCTGTTAGTTTTGCGGTTTCAGTTCGAATTCATGGTAAAATTATCCTCCCACTTTTAGAGAGAAATTAATAGTTAAAATAAATTGAAATTCTCTTGTAGAGAAAGCAGTAAAAATGGTCAGATATCCGTGAAAAAGTTCACATTATCGAAGAAGATGTTTCTACATTACTTAGATATTTCATAAAATATATAAGCCTCTTCATACCTTAGTACACTGTTTCCCCTAGGGGAATCCTAATCTCGGTTAAGTTTATAAGCCAATTACTCCAGATACCTTGCAGAAATTTGAATTTTACTTAAATATGTTGAGGATAATCATCCTAAAAGGATTTTCTCAGGAGAATTATTTGAGGTTTTGATTGTAAAAGAGATGAAACTGGGATATGCGAACTGCATTGAAAAAGTAGGCATTTTTGTGTTAACGGACCTTAAAGATACCCAGACATTGTTGGTTATTATGTAAAGATTAAAAATCCTGATTTATAAAGATGTTTGATTGCATAATTCGGTTGGATTTAGCTGTATGATTAAGTGACAGTGACAAAGGTATTAAAAAAATATTTCTGCATTAGTAATATTTGCTCAAAAAATCGCTAGTGCCAGACGATTGGAATTTTTACGGGTAGGACTCTCATGTATACCAATATTTCAGGCAATATTATGTTGAATAATGTTGTTATAGGCAAAATTACGTTGAAAAGTGAAACGTCCATCAGTTTAACTGGATGAGAAGGGACTTTTCGCTGTATTTTCAATGGGATTTTATCACTTCAATAAGCATAGTACAGTTTTTCGCTAAAAAAATCACGCCGTATTTGAAATTCCGTTAACAAATTCTTCAAAATTGCGGGAAACTATCGAGGGATTAACTGCATTGAAATAAAACCGCTATGTGCACTATGCTTGCCAAAGACATATTTACGTTCCCCATTCCTTATCTTCTACCCTTCCTCCCGCATGGCTACCCTAGTTCTCTTCTCTCTCTTACACACTCGGATAAGTAAACGTTTTTCTCTGTCTTCAGCCACCCGAGCTCGCCAAGATGGCAGTGATTTAGTATCTTGCTGCGGAAAGACCGCCGGATAAGAATTACGCGTCTCAAGCCAACTGGATTAAAAAGCAGTGGTTCTGCAATAAACGGTGTACTCATAAATGTTTTTCTTCCTTCGTAGCCCTGTACCAAGAGGTTATGAAAATTTTCATTTATCTTCTGGTTCTATCTTAAAGTAGACAGCTACATCAATGAAAAGCCGGCGATAAACCGAGTCAAAAACGGCGCATGCCAATTTTAGGCAATTCAGTATTACATTTCTAGTAATAATATGACATAATGCTTAATTTTCTAGCAAATATAATCTAAATTCGGTAAATATTTCGAAAATGGATCGAAAACTTCCGTAAATTCTTCCGAAATAGCGTAGAACAATTTATTGAATTTAAATTGAACCGATTCGGCCTTAACATTATGAAGTTCATCATCACACACAAGAAAAGGATATAGGTGATTTGTAGGATTAAGTTGCGTGTTTCAGTGAATACCTTTCTATGGTTTAAATTCTCTTTTTATATCATTTTCATGGAACTAATACGTGTATTTTTTAAAGCTTATCGAGAATATTTACTTTGGCTATTCCTTCAAAAGAGAAGATATCCTTATCTCCCCTATCCTTTAAGCTATAGTGTAATTTTTGCGGCCGCATTATGAACGTAAGAGAGGTCCATTAAAAATATTTAATATCTAGAGGGAATTTTTATTTTAAGTGAAATTAAGATTGATATAAGGAATCACCATTAGTTTCAGCGAATTCAGTTTAATATTATTTGGAAACTCATATGAAGAATGTAAGAGTAAAAATTGTCAAAATAAAATTGACGAAAATGGAAATGTTTGCTGGGAATAGTAAATTTATTTAGTATAAATTTACTCTTGTGAATAATAATGATATTTTGAACACTTTTAATCGATAACTCCCAAAGTTTTCTTGTCTGGTAAAATAATGGCGTTACTACTTTGCTACCCCTAAAAACGCATCTCCTGAGAATATAAACAGCTTTCTTCTTAAGATAGGGCGATTTCCCAATGATAGATAAATTATTCGAATGTTATCAAGATCTTGGAACATAATCAAACACTCCACTTCTCCATTCTTTTAGGTCTGGAAAGATTCCTCTTTTGCTTCCAACGCATCCTTTTTCTCCCCAAATTTCCTCATTTATCCCTTTCATATTGTTGGCAACAAAATTTGAGCGAACAACCATGTTCTTAAACCCCTTTAAGCCTTAAGTCTTATTTATTGCCACCCTCAATGAATCGAAAGAGAGATAAGGTAAAGGGAATAGGGTGGATGTTACTAACGCTATAGAAACCTTCCTTGCTTTGAGGAGGAATTCCTCGACAGCGAGAGAGAGAAAGTTACGGAAGAAACCGTGCAAGTGTTGAATTTGAATGTAACCATTTAACGTATAGGGTTAAGTTGCCAATGATAAGAAGTATTAATTATTTAAATCGTTTTAAAGGCCGTCTTGTATTTTACACGAACGATTTTCGATCGTAAATGATAAAAAATAGATTATAATTTTCGATGAACCCTCAGTATCACACGTCGACAAATTGTTTTCAGGGTGAGTGCAGTGTAGACGGGGGCTTTAGGATAATCGTTTTTATTTCTGATGTTGACTAATGATCATAGTTCATTAAGTCCATACGAAGGGAAGAATGTAATTTTATAGATGTATCCGTTACCCTGTTTTATCACACAATTTACGAAATGTATGTAAACGATTAATTTATTTTCAATCTTAGTGTTCTTCTCCTCTAGTATTGTTCGTCTTCAGACTTAATCATTTATAGTTTTGATGTGCAGTTTTGGGAATCATATTGCAGCAGAGGTGATGATTAATGATTTGTATCATAAAGCAGGGATCTGAAAATGCCAAAACTGATCTAGAATGATATTTTGAAACTTCATAACAGGGGTGGCCAACAGGTAAATTGTGTTCGACCTTTCAATCGTCTGGGGATATTCGGTCGTTCACGAGCATTCAGTGTCATCGAGAACATTCTTGATGTTCGATTTTTTTAATACTTCGATAGCTTAAATATGCATCTAAGTGTAATTATGAGTTTCTTGAGTTTAACAAAATACAGAAAAAAGCTAGGAGGTATGACTATTAATTACTTTAATTTCTTTAAATTCTAAAATTTGTTTCTCCAAGTTGGTCACGGTCGAACTAGTAGTATTGAATTCAATCGCAGCAGGCAAGCCCGACTTTGTAATAATTTATGAATCTTGCCATCTCCGCCTAGTTGCTGGAGAGAATAAGGTTGGGTGAAATAAACTAAGATCCTGGTCTTCCTGGTGTTCATGACGAATGAATTTCTCCCTCGGAAATATTCTACTTACCTTCCACCTCTTTGTTCAGCCTCCTTATGGCATCCTTAGGATGGTTTCTTGAATTCTCTCTTTCCTTGCTTTGGCACATATATGCATCTTTTCCTTTTTTTAGAACTGGAATACCCTCGATATTTTTTCCGCGCTTCCCAAACTCTTTCTTTGCCAAAGCGATTTGTCGCATCAGTTTATTGCTTTATTCTTGCCAAATAAGATATCCATTTCTTTCGTAATTCAGTCTTTTCTCGATTATTTATGGAACGTTTTCTCCTAAGTTATTAATGTGTGACGGAGAGATTGCGATGGGATAATTTAAGGACTTTTCTCTTTGTATAACAAATACAAGGAGAGGGCTTATAATTGGAGATTCATTATTCATCACTGCATCCATATTAATAAAGCCATGTATTTCTTTTACCCTGAGATTGCGAGTTCCTTCTTCTAACAGTTAATTACGATCAGAAGATATTAAGTGATATATTTCATCGTCATTCTTCAGCATTTTTGTATTTGTGCGTGGAAATGGTCTTAATTTAAACGCGGAAACGAAGAAATTAAGGGTAAAACTTATGAATATTGAGACAATATGATGGGAATTGATAACTTTATTCAGATCTTTCTTAATAAATTTCTCGGTAGCTCTTATGGCATTCATAAATCAAGATTCCTGATAGCAATTATATATGGGGCATTTTCAAATATTTTATCGTGTTTTTCAGTTACCAATAAATTCTAAATTCTCATTTTCTCATTAATTGCTATGTATATATCTGACAAATCAGTTGCCTTCAAGCAACTTTGTGTAGCTCCTAAAAATAAGCAAAACTATTAGCACTGTAATACGAACGACCTGCTTCCTTATTCAATGCTGATAGGAAACTGCTGTAAAAATTGATAGGTCAATGAATTGAAGTATTTACAGTTAAATTTTCCCCATGAATTCTGTATAGCTATTGCGTCAGTGGGATTAAGTGAGATTTCCTAAACCATTACGGCCCAGAGGCGTTTTAAAAGTTCTTTATGCTTATTCACTGAAAATAATGGCTGGATTAAGAAATATAAGTATCGCAACCGAATGATCATTCTAATAATGAAATAGATCTCTTCGTGTATGTGCCGTCTATCTTAGGAAGGACTAGAAACAGGTCTGCCGGATAGCCAAATAGACAACGTGTTCGACCTTGGTGGAAGCGGTCACGGGTTTGATTCCCGGTGGGGGCCTTTGCACCAAATGGGCTAAGCTATCGAAGCACTTTTAGCTCTACTATATACTAATAATAGAAACATTAATCATCATCATAAAACAATTTCAAAAATATTTCGTCGAGTAATTATATTTAACCATTACATTTATAGTTTTGATCCATTCAACCAGGTAATAGATTCTTGAATTACAGTAGATAGGTATTCAGTATCTCCGTTGAAACAGAAATGAGAAAATAGTTTTTACACAGTCAACACATATATTGAACTGGTTGCATATCCCAATTAAAAGAACTGCAGTCCGAATTAACCTAAGAGAAAGAGCTATTTAGATCTCTATTTCATGAATAGTGGTAAGTATCTTCCACCGATTTTGATTGATAAACTTAATTTAACATTAATTATTACATTTCTCCCAGTCATCTTTTGAAGTTTGTAGTTAAGAGGTTTATGTTACGGTAGTAGTTATAATATATTACAAGGGAATTCCCTCCAGATAAACCTCACTCATATCTCTCTCTTATTAGCATTGTATCATTTATAAATCTCTTAGATAATAATCAGCCTCAGAAATTTTATAGCTCGGTCTAATCTGCGTTTCTTACCTGCAAAACTGTAGACCTGAAATATTCCCCAAGGATGCATCTTTCCCGTTTCTCCCACAGAAAAAGAGCATCCTGATCAGCGAATCCCTAACATCCGAACTCCTTCTGGAGTCACGCCTCACGAAGCCCATTGCCCTTTTTTCTTCGGATACCTTAAACCGTGCGTGACACGGCCTTTCGAATGATCCCACGCTCTCCAATGTGTTCTCCTTCCACTTTCCCCGGAGTCCGCCAGTAATGAAGCGGAATGAAATTCACCGAAAAAGACCACATTCGCCTTCCACTCCATCTTCGTCATAATCAGCTTAATAGCTCGCCCCATCCCACGGACCACGCCTACTCTAGCCTCCTACCTTTATAGCTACCCAACAGGATCTCCGTGGAACGCCGTCCGCCTCCCTCTAGCAGTCTGAGCCAAATGTGAATTTATTCCTTCTTTGCTATACAGCTGTACGACACGCGAGACCCCTCGCTTAGGTTAAAGGCCTGTCTGGATTCAGGGAGGAAGAGGTGGAAAGTCGATATCGTTACTTAAACACATATATTGCCCGTAGAATTGGCTCTTTGTGAGGTGTGATCTATGACTCTCTCCTAAGGATTCGCAAAGGATTGGCTTTAAGCGCTGATGAGAAGGATGAGCAGTCTTTTGACGCACTTATACCTTAATTCATTTGTCTTTTGGTACAGGATGAAGAAAAATATATCTTTCATTTACTTTTGTCTCAGTCTTGTTCGTGGATATGATAAAATGAAAGCTACTGAGGTATGAGTGATAATAGCATGAATTTCCTTGTGGAATGCTAAGAAAAGTGTTACTTGTAGAGTCACTGTGCTTCACTCATGTGGACTTACTCTGCTTACAGCAACTTCGCTCAGCAAGGAATTCAGTGGTAAACTACCTCACTTCTCATCTTGCTTAGTAAGCCTCATTTCTATCTCCTAGCTCATCATAGCTAATGGTAGAGGGGATGAGGTCCCGTCCGACTTCCGGGCTGAATACTTTATAGACATGCCTTAATTAGTATTTTGCGATACTAGTAATTTTTTTCACTTGCATTTGCCTTTATTTCTTTGAATGAATACCACGTCATCATATACTTTTACAAGACCGAATCTCCCATTACAAGCAACCAATTCATATTTGTAATCGAAATTTAAATACAAGAAATTGGATGAAATTAAAATCCTTCGTAATTTTCCACAGGTTTTATTCTGCGATCGGTTTCGTAAGAAGGTCTTACATCTTCAGGCAAAATGACATTTTCGGTATAATTTCGCCTTTTTTGCTATACTAGCGTTATAGATAAAATCGATATGATCAGGCGTTACTTGGTGGAAAGCCATACTAAATGAAATTAAAATCCTTCGTAATTTTCCACAGGTTTTATTCTGCAAAAAGGCGAAATTATACCGAAAATGTCATTTTGCCTGAAGATGTAAGACCTTCTTACGAAACCGGTCGCAGAATAAAACCTGTGGAAAATTACGAAGGATTTTAATTTCATTTAGTATGTCTTTCCACCAAGTAACGCCTGATCATATCGATTTTAACAAGAAATTGGTTTTCTAGGCACAGATTTGAGATAAAAATTGAGTATTATTAATTTATTAATTACTCATCCTATCATTTCAATGAGCATTTGAATTTACCTTTGTTTTTTTTTAATTAAGACAATCCACTTTTGCAATTAAAAGATATAAGTTAGGATTTCTGGAAGGAATATTTTAAAGATATCTTCGAAAAAATGTATCTCTTAACGTGAAATTTCATTTTACGCGTTCATTGAAGTTTTCACCTTAATTTTGCATAATTTGTAATGGGCTACCATTGATGCAGTATCGATACGACAAAAGACTGGCTTGATTACGAAAAACGAAACTCTGCACTGAGGAAAGCGCGCGCTTCCTTATTTCTTCGGATGTGAGCAACTCATTCCAAGTATGGAGGGCTGAAATCGCAGTTTTTGTCGAGAAAAAAAGTTCGCCTCATTCAGCGGGAGAAATCCTCATTCCGACGGAGCTTCTCCCACTCCCATTTCCATGCAGATACCGCGAGAAGGCGCGGGTTCCCACTCCACGGAACTAACGCCCCGCGACGCCGGGAAAGAAAAGTTCTCGTCCCAGACCTCATCCCATCTCCGCGGGAATTTTACGCGGGCGTGATTCCGTTCGGATGCAAGTTCTTAAACTTAAAAGGGGGAAGAGACGCCTCCTTCCTCTTTTAGCGTCTTTTGTTGCCTCGCCAACGTCTCAACTCCATGCAAAACCCCCCGTAACAACCGCATTAAATCCTCTTTTGTTTCTCTTTTCGCGCGCGTTTTGTTTTCCACCCGTGTTTTGTTTTCGACTCCGAGTAAGACGGGGAGAGGAAGGAGAGCGATGCGCTCGGAGACAATGGTTAATATTTCTTGCGTGGAAGGCGCGAGGAGTCCCCGTCTATTTTTCGAGGCGCTAAACTTTTCCTCTTTCGGAGCGAGAAGAAAGTCTTCGTTTCCGTAGCAGGTGTCGCGGGAGGAGGGATGATTTTGTTGAGGAATCTCAGGCCCATTTACGTGTCTAACGCTGGAAGCTTGATAGCAGTTATGACCACGACAATAGATTTGTTGGAGTTTTCTTATTAATCCAATTATCTTGAGGTAATATTATAATAATATACAAAGGACTATAAAATATTTTTCCGCCTAGTAAGAGTAGAGATCTGCTCTTTGCTTTATATATCATATTAATATTCTCTGGTAGGAGAGCGAAGTAACTTTTCTTGGAAACAAAGAGGAGAACGCAGTGTTTAATTAGTATTTTATTTTCGGTGTGCCAGTAAAGGGTTAAGTTAAAGTAACGGTTATTCCGGTTGAACCAAACAGAAAACTTCTAATTTCTGAGCCCCAACAGAAATTGGAAACCTTTATTTCATTTGATGAAAGAAACACAGGGAAAAAGTATCTGAGAAGCCTATTTAACAAGAAAGGAAGAAGTAACCAAAAGATAAACTATATAATTATGAGTGGAAGAACCATCCTGGAAGCTCTGAACTCAGTGTTATGGGATAAGTATATTGCAGTTAATACAATGTTAAGAGGATGCAAAACAAAGGGGAGAGTGTTGTTACATATGGGACGGAAGTTTGAGACTTTAATAAAAGATATAAAAATAGACTGCTGACGACTGAGAGAGATTATCTGAGAATAAGTTGCAGAAAAAGTAGAATTGATTAATTCTGAAATATAATAATAATGGAAATGATGTAAATGAAATACATATTTCTGACGAAGTTCAAAGAAAACGGCTTTCATGTTTTGGTCACATTATTAGAATGGACGATACCAGATGGTCCGAGCAAATACTAAAGCGGAAAACTCAAGAAAAAATAAAAATAGGATACCAAGAACAAATTGGAGATGGAATTGATGAAGCAATGAGGCTAAGGCTTGACTTGAATTGTTTTTATTTTTGCTGGGCCAGATGAGGCCCCCTCTTTCCCTGGCCCTGCGCTCTTTCTACATGCCAAGAACATATATATATAGTTTATACTTGTAAATAAATATATACAGTCATAAATATATACATGGGTAAAAATATACATTAATAGACCAATAAAAAGAAAAAGATATTTAAATACATAAATAAAAACAGGAAAATTCGACATGTACATAGGTAGTTAAATGGATATATATACAGATGAGTTTATACATGAGTGAATGACAAATTGAGGGACAGATATGATACATGCACAAGTTCACATATCACACTCACACATCCCACACACTTGCATTCCGCACTTCTAACTCAAAAGTTATTCGTGAAATGTTGGAGTATCTTTGATCTTGTTGGAGTTGTCCTTGCCGCGGGGGGCAAGAGGTTGGATTCCCCTGCAAATGAGGAATGAAGGAAGAGATTTGTTATGATAGAGATGGTAGTGAGTGCAGGAAAACGAAGAATGTTGTAAACAACCTGTTGTATACACATATTAAAAAGTTACTCGCGATGATTTCCTTTCAGAAAGTTTATAATACTTAATGTCGATGCGAAACTGGGAATCAATGGAAAATTTGTGCTTCTTTTGAACCTGTGAAAAAATTGGAACGAAAAAATTACGTTTTGATGTCCTGGTTAGACTCCGCCTAGTGTATACAGTTTAAACCCTGTGCGCAATCGTAGTACTCAAGAATTAGATTAGATGCTTCCAAGGGACTTACGTTTCGAAAAGAATTACTGCGATTAATCGGTAGGGGTTACCAATGTATAATTGGGGTTATAATGTATAATGCTTTTAAGCATAGGATAGGAATCAATGGAAGACAGACGTCAGAAGAATTTCGTACTTTCATTAATCACTGTATTTATTGCAAGACGACCGTAGATTCGACTCATAAAGTTATCATTCGGTAAGGAATAACAAGTGTGAAAAATAGCGACACGACTGGGACCCGAACCCAGGTCTCCTACTTTCCGGGCAGGTATTCTAACCACTGAACTACCGTGCCGCGTCTCTCTCACACTGTTAAGGGAACGCTTTGTGAGCAAAGTGGGAGACCTGGGTTCGGGTCCCAGTCGTGTCGCTATTTTTCACACTTGTTATTCCTTTGGGATTTTCGTAGGTTTTACAACCTACTAAGTTACCTTCCTTTCCTTTATCCTTATCATTCGGTAATGGTATTCACCTGATAATGACTCTATTATGATGACTCTATTCGAAATCATGGTCGTCTTCCAATAAACACTGCTGTTTGTAAAAGTTCGACTTTTCCTTGTTCCTTCAAGAAATCCTACCTCTAACTCACGGCACAAGCTGATTATTTTATGGACTGCATTGTAAATACACCCCTACCACACCCGAAAAATCTGTAGGCAGGGTTGTTGATGTAGTCGCAAAGTAGAATGTGAAAAAGTGAGGAGGTGCTTTAGGAAGATTGAAGAAGAGGTAAAGGGGGGAGCGGAAAGGAGTGCTGTGGTAAGGATAACACGTGAGAAAGAAAACACAAATCAGTAACTATTATAACGCGCAAATTCCAAATAATTTCCATATTTTGAAAGGTATTTGCCACTAAAGAGAAATTTTCCGATTAAAAAACGATTTAATCATCCTAAAACGCTGAAAGGATTATGAAGAAATAAGAGCTTCATTAAAATGAAATCTAATTGTAAGGTAGAGAAGGTTGCAATGTTGTTTGTTGCATTGAAGGGGTGCTCAAAGGCATTACTGCAGAATATACGAGCCAAACATTAAGTAGCAATTTCATTTATTATGAATTCCTTTTGCTTTGCTCTCCCCGAAAGTCAAACTCATTAAAAAATATATAATCTCTTATCTTATAATATCAGTCAGCGTATTGGAAAAGCAAGGATAGAGCAGACTTCGCTTCCTTGTTTTTATCATCTTAAAATTATTGGCGCGTTGAGTACGAGCATCCACTGCATAGCTTGAATCAAGCAATCTTGATATCTTAGTTTTCAGACTAAGATGAGATGTTACGAATGACATAACTTTCAGAGCGATCAATTTAAATATCATTCCCTGCTTCTTTTATAGAAAAATTCGAATCTTTCTGGCTGTTGTTGGAATAATGATATTAGGTTGTTTAAGAACAGAGAATATGAAGCTAATTAATGCATTAGATGTAGTTAAACTCATCTATCGTTAAGATATTCGATGCATTAAGGATTTAAGGAGGAGTGATACATGTTATCAAAAAGTTTACTGTCTATAAATAAATGTGGAGTTCATTACAAAACACCTCTCAGCATAAGTTTTCAAGTAATAATATCTTATACCGCATCGATGGTTTTCAAAACAGAGCCGTTTAGATTAGCATGTACTTTATTTAACTGACAAGATTCAAACGTTCGTTCGTTCTTATCAATGGGTATTTGATTTCAAGGATATACAGCTGCATGCTTACATTCTCTCTTTTTATAGTTTGACTGTCGAGCAATTTGTCTTTAATTTGCAATGGTACGAAATTGAAAATGATAAATTTTTTGTGTGTATCTCAAGACAACGCCAAATAATCCTTATATTGTATTGAAAATAAATTTTAATCTTCCTATGAATTGCCCCGTGCGAAAATGTTTCCTTGATCTAGCTGATTTTGGACCCAAAGACGGTTAAATGTTTTACAGCTTAGATCTCTTCAGAAACTCAGTTTAATAATGTAAGATTTTTTTTATAAATCGCATATGAAGTTCCCTGATACAATTATCTACATTGATTAGACTCAGTTTAATTCTTAAAAGTACCAATAACATCCAATTTGTAAGAAATCTGGGAAACTCTTATTTCAGTTATCTGGAAAATGATTGCATGTCTTTTTGATGCAGTTCTGATATTTCATCATGAAAGAAAACCCTTATAGATTGTTTTTACTTCACAAAGATTCTCGCTATGCTCATTTTGTTTTTCAGGAATTACTTAAAAGAAGAATTTCCCTATCGGGATTGGAGTGGAAAAAATTCAAGGGATTAGCGGAATCTAAAAATGAATTCTTTGGTTAACTGATGTGGTGCGCTTTGGTGTTCTGAACTACTTTCACATACTAAAAGATAATAAGTAGCTTCTTATTGTTTGCGGAGGTAAATTTCACGGCATACAGAGAGGAAATATGAATTCTCTTTGATACTCTCAAGTTGTCCCTGTTATTCTTTTTTCTTTGCTTTTAATTAAGGGCAACGGATTGTTCCGTTTACAAATGACCTTTTTGAAAGGAAAATCCCACTTTGTTCCAAATCATCCAAAATGAATACCTGCGGAATTAAAGTTGCTTTGATATACCGCGAACAAGGCCCCATGGCCACGACAAGACTTAGGGTACTAAAGACTATTTAATCTCCATCCTAAACCTCCATCAACACACCCCTTCCCTCCAGTAGCCCGCCCTATCACCAGTGATTAATCTGAGCCTCCGTTTTAATATTCATGGTGGCAGGGAGAGGCTTCTGAGGGGATGGGCGGGACTTAGCATTAGAGGGGGCGAGATATAGCTGGGTTACTTGGCTAGGTTAACATGGGAAACCAAGTGGGCGAGGGAAGTTATCTTTCCAACTACGAAAAAGTGTCTTGAGGTGGCGTATATAAGTGAGGGATGTGAGAGAGGGTTGGACTCCAATGGGAGAGAGTTGGAGGGGGTTTTGAATGGTAAAAAGGTTGTGGGTGGAAAGGGGGAATGGCTATGCCAAAAGTAAAAACCTTTTCCTCCCCCTGCTTCGGAGAAGGGAGTTTTGATTTAGCATTTCCAGGTTCCCTTTTCTGCTTTTCCTGAGAGGGTTATTAGGGCCAGGATAGTTATGTAAATTAAGGCCCTTATATTTTCCGAGTTTGTTGCGCTTAATTCTTTTCCTTAATTTTACTCCGAGAGATTTGGAATCATTTATGCAAATGGATGATTTTGCTTCAGAGAATCCGAGCTGTATGCTGTCTCTAATGTTTGGCCCCATCTTCTCGCACAATCTCTCTTTCCCTTTTTCTTGAGATTATTTACGATTTATAGGGGAATATTTATGATGCTTAATTAATAATTTGGGCCTATTTATTCTGTAAGGCCTTCATCCTCACTCTTTTATTTATACGAAATCGTTAACGAAATGGCATTCGTGAGCTTAGGGAGATGATAAGGATTTAAAATATTTCCTTACAAATTCGGAAGAAGACTAGATTCCCTCGCACTCTAACATCTTATTTAAAAAGAATTCATTATCATAAAGGAATTAATAAGCATCGTATATCAGGCCCATTGCCAAGGTGATTCGCTTAAGAAATTAGTAGAAATGTAACGTTGTTGAGTTAGTAGTAGATTAATGTAGGAAAGTAGTCAGATTAATATAGGAACCGCGTCCTTTGTTAAATGTAGCTTTCCTTATGAAATGTCTTAAATCAATTCTTGCTCTTAGATAGCAGACACACCATTTATCTGTTATTGCGATCATATTATTGATGTAGGTTGTAAGTGTACGCGGTTTTTATTTATATGGGCTGAATGGATTTCGTGGTAACCAGTGAAAAATTAGTTTTAGTCTATTTCCATAAATTATTTAAGCTAACACTACCTGCTTTCGGAGATCAATAGCAATCATCAAGGGAGAAAAGCAGATAGACGACAAGGATGGGTCTACGGTGCTCGCGTTAGTTCAAGCAATTTTGTGGGGTTTCTATTCCTTATTTTATTCTTACATGATGATTTCATCCAACTCTTCGGAATCGATTTTGAATACTCTTTTAAAATACTCTTCATCATAATTTTTCAAAATTTCCAGCTATAAATTGAATTATATCACTTTCTGCTATCTTTTTAACAGCATATTCCTGGAAAACAGGCTATTGCATTCAATTTAAGGGCTACAAAACATATCGCAAGGGTAAAATTTCACAGCGTGTTAACCGCTAAACGGGTGACAGTGATGCCATCTACGAACTGGGAAAGATAATAGTGAAAGAATGGGTGAACGGGGAGACGGGAACTCCCCCTTGAGGTGGGGGCAGGTGTTAACATCCCCCACTAATTTACATTAGGGAGAGAAGCGTGCGAAGGAAAGGCGGGGGCGGAAAGAATTGGGATGGGGCCGAAGGGGAATGGGCCTCAACTCCACCTGTGCCTCTAAACCTTTACTCTATTGTAGTAAATCTCGCGTTGCTGCCACTTACCCACCTTCCTTGCCTCGAAAAGATAAAATACGGGATTCGTCATTTTAGCCTCTTTCTTTCCTCCCAGTAACCAGTTGTATTCTCTCCATATGTACTGCTCCTTGTAATTTCGAATTCTGCCGGCTTCGCAGTACGTTTTCCTCAGCTTTAGTGTTGTCTTCCATAGATTTACTTTTTGACATGTATGTATGTGGAGGGAAATACAGACACATTTCTGGATTTTTGGTCACACCTCACTTTGTTGTTATGACTCCATGCAAACCCTTTATCTTAATATTTAATATTAGAAATTATAGAGCTACTGGGTTCATCGTAAAGATTAATAAAAGTTCTAAATATGAAATGAAAAAATATCCGATAAACCATGATTGTCATCTTGTATGGCTAGCTTAAACAGCAAAAGTACTGAAGAATTTGGGCGTTTAGATCTATTAGAGGACATAGGCCTTCTTTGAGCTGTAATTAAAATTGATAGCGAATTATTCTCGTTTTTCCAATAGTTTACAGGTTTCATTGGATCGAAACTTCAATTGGAACGAAAAATATTGAAATGTGAATTTATTGAAGTTTTATTTATTGAAGTTTATTGAATCTTTTTTACTACTTGGCTATTTATGTTGTAGATTGTTACATTATTCATGGTAGTGAATCTTGTAGAGCTATGTTTTTGAGTCGGAGTAGGTCCAGTATAAATCCGAGCGTTTTGTTAAGAAAGCCTTTACGTGTTACCAAGATACTTCTTGATGGGAATCATTGGGAGAAAAGATAAACTTAGGTTAATCTTGCTTAACAGAGAAAAATCTTTCTCAGAGAACGTTTAGTAGATATCATAGGTGTTTCCGCGGTAACGGTGCAATCACCGTTCAGGGAATTTACGGATATGTAGATAAAACCGTATACGAATGAACTCACAAAATGCGTTCAGTTAAAGTAGCTTATTTCATCCATTTATTTACGGAAGATTTTCAACTACATTCCTTAATATTCCCAACTTTACTATTTTAATAGTAGATGAAGTTGTGTGCAGGATTGCTCTTGATATTGTTGAATCCTAGGGTCTACTCCTAAAATTAGAAAAATTTGCGTTATACGTGTGTTTATATTTTCGTTGTAAGTATGATTTTTATATAGTTAATGTATGCATTGTTACTGAACAATGGACACTTATCATAGTGCTATCCCAATTTTTACCACTCTTTCCATCTAATTCTAAGCAAAGTGAAGGTCCGGTCTTTATTTTATAAGGCAAATTTCTCCCTTCATTGACTCTTTCTTAACAATTAATATGGTTAATGAACTAGAGTTAAATTAATGAGAGTGTCGCAGTCCATAAAAGATGCGTTGTCGTGTTCTCCGTTTGCTTGAATATTAGTTTCATTTCAAGCACGCATCTCGTACCCTATTCTCCTCCGAACACAGTCACCGCACTGCTTCACTCAATTAGCATCCCATTGAGATCACATGAAGGCAGCTGCTTTACCGCCTCCTTTGGTCGAAACACCTGACCGGTACAATAGGCAAACACAAATGCATCTGCCCTATAATTTCTAGATTCTCTGCTTATAGAGAGACAAAAGATGCCACCCAAGCGTAGTGTATAACTTTGTTAGAACATTGGGTCATTTATATCAAGAATATAGCGCAAGCGTAGAATATGCATAGTAAATATTCATATCAGTGTAACACAGAGTTTTTCTATTTTTTCCCGACGCTATATAATGTAGTTTCGACACGTTTTTCCATGAGTATGATGGTTATCGTTACAAAACCGTTATCTTAGTGATTAAAATTTAAATATTTACGTTAACTAATTTTTATTTTCTTGATGGTGATAAATATCGAATTAGAAGTTTGTTGTCTTTTTAAGAAATAATGTATATTTCTATAAAGTTTTACGCCCAAAAATCTTCAACATGTATTTTTTCACAACGTACACGTACTTTTCTAATCACCGTATTATGATACTAATAAAATATAGTATTATATAGTGACACTTGTCTATAGTGGAACCTGTATACAGCGGAAACTTGTCCATTACGGGAAAATTTCTTAGTCACGATCTGTGAGATAGGAATTCCTATCCAGTACTTCGGACCAGTATATTAGGGAAAACTGTCCACAACGGAAAATTTTTCCGACACCATGCGATTTCGCTATAGACAAGTTTCGTGATGCTATTTTAACAATAACCTGATTGTGCTATTAATGCTTGAAAAATCAAGTTTCAGTTGCGTCGTTATTTATTTATTTATGTAGAGGTATAATATGGCTTTACTTGTTAGAAATTACCCATAATAAGCTCACTTTTTCTCTCACGACATAATTATCATGCATTTGGTAAAAGAATATTCCTGCTCTGTACAGAAATACTTCCCATTATGCTTGGAAAATTTTCGTAGATAAATTGTGTCATAGATCAATTGTAATTTGTATTATGTCTGAACCACTTCTTTCCAACACTGTTACAACTACACGAGATAAATTTTCTTTTATTTTATAATATAGGCAGCTGTTTAAGTCGTCACGAAAAGTCTGTATCCTCAGAAATACACCCAGCGAAGTAAATAATCGCCTTGCGTAGGATGTTCCCCTAGGATTATATGTTCTTTTTCCTTCACGCGAATCCTTCCGTTGACGCACACTCATTTAAATCCCCAAAAGGGTGCAAAATGACCCCTTTAAACCCCTCTTTGCCCAGCGCGTAATCACTTGACCGAAGGCGTCACGCTCTCAAGAGCACCACCTAGCGAGAGAAGCGCGTCACCAAGGGCTATATTTTCTGAAGATGACCAACTGACCCCTATTCATAAGCCTCTCTCTCTGGAGCTGAGTGATGATATGCCTTCTTTTATGCCCTGTTACCAAGCAATATATGGATGCAGAGCGATTTTTTAGCAGAATTAAACGGACAACATTAGGTTTACAAATATCTCGAGAAATATCTCGGATGATATTTCTCTCGATGAGGGATTATTTCACGTCTGAGGAGTTTTGGAGAGTGTTATTATCTATTTGTATACAATGAATCTTAAGGATAGGATATGATAAACGCTTGATCATTCTCTATACAACAGAAATATTATTATTATCCAACGACTTCTATTCATATCCTTTGTATTCGTATTTTAAAGGCGTTAGGAATGGGATGACATTATCTCTTTCTCTCTCTCAAAAACTATTTATTTAGAAATTTTGCATAAGATATCATATGAAATAAGTATATAGGTATAATAAGGATGGCATATTGAGATAAAATGAAATCAATTGATGCTTCTTTGAATTAAGCGTTTTAAATATTCAATTCTTTTATTATTTAAATTCGTGAAAGATTTTTTTGTGTACTTCCGTGTGTAAAATAGTTGCAGAGATTCAAGAGAAAATTTTATATAGTTGTTTTATCATCCTGTTTTTACCTTCATACAATAGAACATTATCTATTCTCACAACTTTCAACCTAAGGCTACAGTGTAATTCTGATGCTCATTAGTCGAATACTACTGCCCTTAAATAATCCACGGGACATTATGAAGGCAATGTAGCGCAAATAATTAAGTCTTTTTCTATGAATAGATATAAACCGCCGCTTGGAGGTTTATATTTATAGATAGGATGAAATAAACCTATCAAAAATAATATAAAAATGTTTATTATTGGAAAGATTTGAAAGATAAAAGATATTAATATTTCCCATCGAAATCTCCCAAAAATTTCTATGCTTATGTTTTAATGTTTTATACTTAATGTTTTACTATGTATGTATTATTATAGGTACAAATCATTGGTATTCAAGACAACATATATAGCGATATTCTCAATGAAAATTTGAAGGGTATTTTATCCTCAGTCTACGTTTACGAGATATTTTTATCAAAATAAGTTTCCAAGCACGTTCACCCCTAACTCTGGAGCAAGACGAAAGGGTGTAATACCGCGACGTCCATTTCTGGAGTGACCGCCTGCATGAATATAAGTGAGAACTAACTGCGGGTAGTGCCTTTTTTCAGGGAGAGGAAAGTAAATTATCGTATACATGAGTGTCCGTACATCAGGTGACGATTCTTCTCTTTTTTCACCTCGCTTATGATTAACTTTTGATTTGTTTTATGCCTAAAACTGGAAAATAAGTAATTGCTATGCCTAGTAGTTTGTCCTCCATTGGTGCTCTGCTCGTTTTATACCTAAGTAAGGGGTTGAAGTTAGTATATCATTGTTGATAAGATTATATCATTTGCGGTGAAAGTAACAGCATTCATACAGCCTTATTTTGAATTGTATGCTCAAATTCATTAAAAGGTTGTCAATGTATCTCGTAGGATTTTATCAAACTGTGATTCTTCGAGTTTACCATTCCGTCGCACCATGAAATCAGCTCGAGTTAGGATTCGCGTATATTTCTTGCACTTCAAGTCAGCCTTGTTAACGTTATTCTGGAACTTATGGGACTATGAAGTACCCTTTAGCCATTGGATAGATGCCAGGAAATTGACAACTTCATATCTCATCAGTCTAATAGCTTTCACAACTAATTGTAAATTTTATTTACTATTTATCCTGTATTATTTTATTTGTTAAATTACCTGTATACTGAATTCGGCGATAAATGCTCCTCATTTTAGACTCCTAGAATTATTGTTTTATTGACATCGTACTAAAATGTTAAGTATAATTTTGTAGAACTAATAACAAATATGTCGTGTACTTAACATACTTGTTTAACGATGAAGGATAGGTGTTTAACATTGCACATAGAGGTGTGAGCTTTTATAAACCCTTACGACATACTTTATACTACTTTATTTCAACCTGCCTTAACGTTTCTGTAAATAACTATGCCACGGATCCATATAATTTTGGTGTTATTTTGCTAGGTTCATTTCAATATTCAAGAAAAAATGAAATCCAAGAAAAGTAATTGTTTTTCACTTTTATGAAAGGTCAGAGTTGTCGGAGGGAGACAAAATTTAGGTTATTTATTTATCTAAGTAAATGGTAAAATGGTATCCAAATTCTGTGATGTCTGATATAATCATCAGAACTACACATGAGAACTCATGTGTAGTTCTGATACATAGAGAGAGAGAAAGTTCTCTTTCGTATTTACCATTCACATTTTCCTTAGTACTTTGTTTTCGAGGTACGTGAATTTGAAATAATTATCAGAGAGTATATTTCTAATGGAAAATTAGGTGATTTCGTGGGACTTTAAACGGTCTTTTCCAAAAAATTTGAAACCTGTCTTTATCCTAATATATGCCGATTAGTCGGACGAACTCATGCCTCCTTTGCCTACAAAGTCACCCGAACGGTATGTAGATATGTTCTGGCCGGATAGCTCAATGGCCCAGAGCAACCAATCAACCTGGGAACCATTACTAAAGTTTCTTTTTCTACTCCATTTTGACTCGCAGCTGGAGGTGGTAATTGCAGAATGCCCAAAGTTAACACAATCAAAATTACGGTGATTATCTATCGAACTCAAGTTTTCAAATTGAAAGAATAATCATATGAAATTTCCTTTCTATCTTTCTTTGATCAAATGTAAAGAGCATAAAATAAGAGTTTTGATTCGGAAGAAATACATGGAAACTTGGATTATTTTTTTCATGAAATACTCTTCAATTTTGGTAATTTTATAGATTTACCTCTATCTGGTGGAATAAGTAAAATTATATGAACCAGGGACCTCATTTCCGCAGGTCACGAGTTAATTTCGGCTCATCTACTCTGCGGCCCAGGAAGTGGTTTTTCCTTTGTGAGTCATGGTAGTTTTTTCATTAGCAATAAAATGTTAGAAAGTGATGTTGTGGTTAGTGATTTGTTTCCAAATTAAGCACAATGAGAGGAATTCGGTACTAACATAAATAATTTTAAAAAATACGTGAATCAGCCATAATCCGTTATGTAATTTTGTATTTCCCATTGCATTATATGAAACTTGAATGGGATTTATTCGAATCCTTAAACCTCTCTAATGCTAACGTGAGCAGTTACTTTAGAGATTAACTAAGTCAATTTCTGTATGTTTACTAGTGCTCTATTCTGTAAATTCATTATTTGCTCCGGCTACTAGGCTATTTGTTACACATTCTTGCAAGTTCATGTACGAATAGTAGCTACAAATCTATCCAAAGATCCTCCTGAACCTCTCTCCATCAAAAACAAAAACATTTCTGCATTCTTCATCGTGATAAGTTCAGTTGTTTACTTGATAGCAACTCAGGCAAGCAATCACAATAGACGCTCCTGATACGATTCCGTGCGCATCAAAAGTTTTAAATTTCGGTTCGATAGCGTTCGCCTTTTCGACAGATCTAAAAGACTTCTTTCCTATCTTCTTTCTTTGGGATGCGTGACTTGAGGGCCGGTGCGTGTGGCGCAGCCATTCGGATGTTTCTCTCCTCGAATTCTCATCCAAATACTTTCACCCCAATCGTCCTCTCTCCCCTCCCTCGCCACTTCCTTATCCCACTTCTCCTCTTTCCTTCCTTCCGTCCTTCCTTCCTCCGAGCACCTCTCTCTCTATCTATCCATCCCTCACTTACACCCTCCCGCTCCGCCCCCAAAAATGCCGATCCTCTCATAACGCCGTCGAATGCCAAGGCATCCTCAGAGATAAACACGGATGAAGGCTATCTGAAAAAAATGGCCAAGTGACACTTTTCACAATTTTACCTTCTTTTTTCGACATTACAGCTAGGAAATTCAAATACTCGGGTTCTCAACTACTCGGCTATTTGAGTAAACAGTTTTTACATGAAGAAATACATGAGCGTTCGGGTACTCGACTTTGTCAAAGAATACTTTGTGGAATTGAACAACTTCTTGTAAAATGTTCATATTTATTTACATCATAAAAGGGATAATATAAACATAAGTTTTCTACCTTTCGGTAGGTTCATATGCCCTAATATTTCCTATTCAACGCCATTTCTTTCACTTCCAGGTAACTTGCCCCACCCATTATGTCATCTAACAATTTTTGTCTTTGTCTTCCCCTCTCCTTTTTTCCTCGTATTCTACCATCAGTTACATTTTTCGGCATTCCCTCTCCTCTCAATATCTGACCCACCCATTTCCTCTGTCGACGTTTAATTACTTCAATTAAAATCAACTCTCCTCCTCGAACATCTCTAGTACCTCTATTTTTGTTCTTCAATTGACCCAACTTACTTTATCCATTCTACGCCATACCCACATCTCGAAGGCCTCTTATATTTTGATGTCCTACTTCCCTAAGGTCCACGTTTCACACTCATGCAGCGAAACACTCCACATCAAAGATTTTACCAATCTTCTCCTGATTCTTTTCCTGATCGAAACCACCTGCCATCAGTTCCCTTCGTTTTACGAAAGCTTCCTTGATCTATGCTACTCTTTTTTAAACGTCATCTGTAAATCTCCCACCCCAAGATAATATACTTCAAAATTAAAGGAAATTATCTATACAAAATATGAAATTTCAAGCTTCAACTAAATTTATTAACGATACGTTTAAAATGCAGGGCCATCCAATGTATTCGGTTTTGATTTGTTTCGAATGTTAGAATTAAAGTTGCAATAAAATGATACTATTCCTTTGCAAAAAATAAATTCGATACACACTGGTTAAATGTATGATTCAAACGACTAAGGGGTACATGAGAGGTAAACTTATATTTATTTAAAATTGTTTGGGATTCGTACCACTTACAGTTTTAGCATTATCTTCACCAGTGACGCACTAATGGAGGAAAACATTACTTTTCTCCAAATAATACATAAAATCTAATCAAATGTTATATAATTATGGAATATAAAACATCCCGAAGTCTCGAAGAGTGACGAGAATGAAGGAGAGGAGGGAATAGGCCTCCGGATAGCCATGTGGGTAAGGCGTTCAATGGCAATGAAAGCGGTCCCGGATTCCTGGTGGAGGACTACGGTCGAAATTACCTCAAATTTCGAAGCACTTTTAACAATATTATTAAAAGGAGAGACTAAAGCCGGTCAAGACGACTGTTTATCACTGCTCAAGCTCATCTTCTCTACCATTTTGTGAAGAAATCTTTCAGTAGAAAACAAAAAAAGATGATGTTCGGTACTCGTTACTCGGTCTAATACCTGAATAGTCGAATAGTCGGAAATTGATGATAATTGTATATTACCACGGTAATTGGTACTCGAACTTGGTCATCCGAAGTACCTCTACTTGAGAGCCACTGAACAATGGGGCTTTTCGATGTAAGGACTTTTTAATGCCATACGCTGGCCTCGTGTATACTTTTCCCTCATTAGGATGGACACGTATAAACGAACCTGGAGGGCTCCCGAATTGCCAAATTGGCAACGCGTTCGACTTCGGTGAAAGTGATCCTGGGTTCGATTACCTCAGCTGTCGAAGTACTTTTAACAATTTTTCTCTTATGGACATGAGATAATCCCTTAGACACTAGAAACTGCAAGTGTTGCGCGTTTGTTGATTTTCGCGCTAACTTTAGTGCTTTCTGAATATTGTTGGTGCAAACATCTAGCGTACCACGTGGTTATACTATTTTGCTCCTTTCGAACTATGCTGGTGAAAAGATAGTGATGAAGATAAGAGATAAAGACTGAAATTGTAACGTAACATATTAAGCATGTCTCAATTTTATGACTTATAGAAGTTCAAAGTTTTTAAACATTGCGTTTTAATTAGAGATTTCATATTTCATGTTGCCTTCTGTTGATCCTTTTCCTCTATTCGTGTAACTCTAAGAATTAATCATTGAATTCTGTCCTTCATTGCTCACGTCTAAAAGCATAGAAGAAGTGAGTCGTAATTTATTAATACAAGAATTTGCTGGGGAATTATTTCAATTGAAGTTTGCGATGCATAAAAGGCAAGAGTTAACAAGCGTATCCCTAGTGTTTTCAGTTTACCTCTCTTATTCTTTAAGTAAATGAATGATTTTCGACATCAACTATAAGATCGAAATTTGCGTAAGTATGAAGTAAAGGACGTTACACGAATAGCAACATGTTACTGAACTCGCGTTTGTCTTGCTACACAAGTTTACTTGTTTATGTCTCTTAATTGGATGATTTATTTATTACAAACGACAATTTTAACCTACAATCTTTTCGAACCTAATTTGATGCTGCATAATAATACCCTTAGGGGAGACTGATATTTATGTGAAGAAATTATGTGTTTTAAACGCTATTCTAATAAGTTCAGTTTTGTTTATGAATATGAATGAATGAACCAGCTAAAATCAACATGATTTTAAAAGATAATTCAACTCTTTCATAAGGACAACTTTGTATCTCTAAGCGTACATTGGGACTGATATATTGTATTAAGGAGCTTATGCCCAGAGAATGTCAACTGATTCGTTTTGGGTAGGTATGAAGGATACTCGAGGGCATAACACAGATGCTGAAAGTAGGTTGGAAATTTTGGAGGAGATGTGAGCGAAGAAAAGGTTAGCTTTATTTGATAAAAAGGTTTACAATTGAGTTAAGTCGTTCAAGGAATTATCAACGAAGGTTGAAAAACCAGAATTTTTGGGTTGGAGAGATTATAGGCATAAAGTAAGCATGATAAAGCAACGAACAAATTTAAGTAAATTTTCGTTTTCAAACCGCACTTATATAGAATTGAGCAATTTGCCTGCAGGAGTCTTGGAGATCTTCCCTAAGAATGATAAGGAGTTTATGAACAGAATATGTAGAACTTGAATTAACGAATGGGCTTGCCGTCGACGAAGTGCAGATGGAGTAGAAACATTGCGTGGTAGGGTGTTTTATGGTGGGGACTTGTCCCTGGGACTTCTGTGGTAACCGTGAAAGTCCACCAGGAACCCTGTTAAAGTAAGGGAAGTAAAGGAACATATGTTTGTGATGGTAATTTGTATCGAATAAATTATCATTTACGAGGAGGTATACTATTTTTAGGTGTGATATTTGAATAAAAATAGCGTATTTTCGTAGCTAGATGATATACCTACGTAGGTATGTGTTCCGTAATAGCCTATAACGTCATATCATATTTTTGTAATCAGTATCGCATATAGTATTTTATCTATGTATAGTATTCTATCAAATTGGCATTGTAATAAAAAACGTTGCCACCGAAATGTTAATCTATATTTAAGGAATAAATTAATAATGATTATGATAATACAGTTTCAAAGTTTATCTTTTGGGTTAGCTAATGGTAATATTAGAAGTGTGCGTTTGGTTATGGGCTGAAAGTTTCGAAAGCCTGCCAATGGTGACTCCCCTTTGGCTGCATCATTCTCTCGTACACCAGAAACGACCACAATAATCGCTGGTGCGTCGAACTCCAGCAGTGATAAAATTAGATCCATCGGAGAGATTTTCGTAAAGTTGTTTTTCTTGATTCGCTTTTTCGGACTCCTCAAAAACATCATTGTTCGAATTCTTCCCCCGATAGAGTTCTTTTACTACCACTCCCTCGCCCTTAATCCACTCTTTGAAGAGAGAGAGAACCTAAGAGAGAGAGAAGGAACGAAGAGTCTGGCGCGTGCGCACGGGGATGGTACATCACGTGCTCCTTCGTATCCCCTTCGGGTTGGCAGACACTGCGCCATGCCTGGCCCCCTTTCCTCTTCCGCCCCTCCCCCTTTCCCTCCCCCACTCTACCCCCTCTTTCCTTGCCAACATTCTCTCTCGCTAAACCCTAGCCATATTTATTACTCCTTCACCTCTCCCAAAAATTTCCTCGTCACCCGTTCGCCGTAAAAAGCCCAATAAAAATGATTATTTTCCCCCAAAAAAGTGTTTATCTTTTTCAAATTGGACGGGATATGCGTCAAGCGAGATAAAAATGGAAATTCGGGGGTCCATGTTAAACTTTGTTTTTCCTTTTCAACTATTATTTTCTCTGACTCTCTCTCTCTCTCTCTCGTTCGTTTTCCCTCCGTCGGTAGTAAAAATAGACCATTTTCATCCGTCCAGTATTGTCATAGTGCTGGATGAAGCGATTTTCTTGGGTGAGGCAATTAATGAAGGTTGTAGGCGAAGTTTTTCACAGAATATTTTCTCTTCTCGTGATGAATGACAACTTCCTTAAATCGCTCCGCGTGCAAATTTTACCGTAGAGTCGTAATAGAATACTTCCAAAGATATCTCTCCGATTTGTATCTGTTCGAAGTAGTTTAAAATTTTGGCGTATCTAATAAAAATGACTGAATTTGTTACTCATGTTGCATTAAAAATCGATTTCACAAAAAAATCTGAAATGAGCCATTCACTGTCAAATAGATTTCACTTATTTGATTAGCTCTTGGAAACAGCTTGCTTCGGTGCCTATTGCGTTTTCCCGCTGTCCGCCGTGAATATTTTCTGTTTCACGCCATTCGTATTTAAATATGCTCTAGCAGTGGAATGAATCGGTAACAGTATTACTATCCCCAAAGGTTATGCATTACATATATATTCCAAGGAACTATCATCAGACAACACAACATTTTTCGGTCTGAAAAGAAAAAAAAACCTGTACACTCAACGAACTTCAAACATAATGCTAAGTTTCCATGGCGTATTAGTTACCAATGATCTCGCACGATATTCTCCGCGTTTTCCGCAGAGTCGTTAATACCCCTACGGGATGAATCCCATTACTATTATATTGAGGCAATAACAACTCACCGTGAACATTCTATCCTCAACTAGGTCTTATTCGTCAGGCAACCCTTCAGGTGATTCTGAAAGGACGCGTGTGAGGGATCCAAGGTGAAGTGAGGGAGTTGACGAGAGAGGGACGTGGGTCGGTGGGGGGGGAGGAGAGGTTGCATATAGGAGCACGAGAGAGAGAGGTAGGGAGGGAGGGCAGGCGCAGCAAACACCTCTCCCCTCCCCTGCGAGAGAGAAGGGAGGTGGGAAAGAGAGAGAGGAACGAACCACTTGGCCAGCGATTTCCGCCGAATGATCATCCACCTCCGCATTAGCCCGCCGTAACGTCGCAGTCAGTGCCACGGCAGAACATCCTCCAACCGGCCACCTTCCAATTCCTCCGACACTTTCTTCGCCCTCGGAAAAGTAGCAAAAACACCGTCCGGAACCCTTTCCCTCCTTCGGGATCGACCACCCGCGCTCCCACTCTCACACGCACGCACATACACACACCCTTCCACTCACTTAAACCACGTCGAAATAAAAAAACGCCTTTCCCCCGTCGCCCCGCCCAGCACCCTCTACCCACCCCGATCCCCCCCGCGAGCCCCTCCTCCCACCTAGGTTTTAATTCCCTACGGGGGAGGGCGATCAAATCTATCCCGGACGCGGTTGCGGAAGGAAGAATCGAAGGAAGGACAGCGAGGAGAGAGGAAGGGAGTCTTCCATTCGGGTGGCACGTGAAAACACGCTTTCGGCGGTGAGTGCCACGTTTTTCGGTGGCGCTCTTTGGGGAAAGGGAAAAAAGTGGAGGAAGAGGTCCTGGTGGTATCGGCGAGGTATAGATGGCTATCGAGCAGAGATAACGATCTTCCCCTTCCGTCGCCTTCACCTAATAAAGCCTTGGAAGTTCCCGTCGGAGGAGAGAAAAAGTGAGTCGTCTTGTTTTTGTTGGTTACCGGCTGACTCGATAAGCTGGTGGAAAGTCGACGGAGGTTTGCCATTTTTCCTGCTTTAATGCGGAACTTTCGGGCTCATCTTCACCTGTAAGAAGTTCTTAGTGATTGGACTTGGAACTCTTCTCGCCGGCTCCATGAATATTGTGCTCGTTCCGGCAGTTCTAGGAGACAGTGTCTTGGCTCGTTGTTAAGCTGTCCGGAAACGGAGTTGAGGTTGTCGTCCGGTTTCGAGGTGGAGATCATCTCTTTGATTGCTTCAAGTGCTGTTTTCGCTTCCCTGGAGAAGATCAGATATATCGCGGTGAGTTGTTAAAATATCTTTGGTGGCATCTTGGTGGCGTTTGGGGGCGGGGCCGTATCTTGGAAGAGAATTCTTCAAGGGGAATCTCTGTTTTCTGGTCCTCAATTACTCCATTAACTTTAGATTAGTGCGGATTAGCATGCCAGATTGTGCTGTTAATTCTGTTTCATCTTACATGGGTGTCGTGTAATTTGGATGCTTCAGAAACTATTATAATGAGGGGAAAATTATCTTGTGTTATGCTATGGGTATTTGGTTCATCCTTACTTTATTTAATTCAGCATTTATTCTATCTGTTGTTTGTTGTTTCTTCTATTCGACTTCTTTACTAAACCTTTGATTTCCAATGTAAAAAGAAGGCTAAATAAATTAACGCAAGTGGTTAATTGATAAAATCTTCTATTAAATTTCAAGTAATTGCAATTGAAAGAGCCATCGACGCTCGGTTTTCCTAGAGTAAACCTAATTACTAAGAAAATTTTGTTGCTGCTTCTTAGGAAATATACATAATATCTAATTGTTGAGAGAGATAAGGAGATGTTGATAGTTATTTATTCTTTGATTTATGATGGAGTTTTTGCTTCCCTAAAAATAATTCTTGAAAACATTATCACAGTCATTCATCAGTTTCTAACTATTATTTTATAATCGATAATAACTTGAAATCATAACTAAGTTAAAAGAGCATTTATTCCATGTTTTTATAGGCATAAACAAACATCAAAATTAGTTTTGCTAAGGATAAATATTGCATGAGAGTTTGTATATGTCATTTCCTTTCGTTAGCTTCCGATAAGTAACCAAATATATTGTTTCTTTGTTATAAAAATTATAAATTAGAGCATCTGTGTATTTTGAGGATTTTATCGGTTCACATGTATTAATTTTATGTATTATATAGGAGTTTTTCTATTGTGTAGATATTAAATAGAGTTCTGTCTGAGGGTAAGCTGTAATCCAATGAAGAGTATTTATGAGTAAATCCGAATCAGATCCAAAGGAAGGACCCTTTTCTCTCTGGAATTTTCTGCGGAATGTTACAATGAAATAAGCATTGGAACCCATTAGGTCTTTTCCCACTTGAAAACATTCATACGGGCGGAATAAGCTTTTTTCACGCGATAAACAAAGACAATCCTTCAACCTCCTTTTGATACAAGAACAACAACTGAAAAACCTCTTTCAGAACAGTAAACATTCTAGGGAAACATCCTTGTTTTACAGAGAGAGAAAAGCTCCTCTTTTCATACACGCCCGCCTTATCGAACCCGTTTCATTGTCTTAGGATCACAAAAGCCTTTTTGCCACGAGTTTCGCTCCACTCATTTTTTTACAGTACAGAAATATATCACATTCTCTCCTTTTCGACATCGACATTTCATTGTGAAAGCGAGAATCGTTTCTCCGTGTCTTCGGATGAAAAGGGAGCTCGGGGAACAGGCCGTGTCGAAAGTGGAGCTACATTCGTCCGGCACGCTCAGCTCCCGGCGCGGCGTTCCTTTCTGGGACCGCGCCGCGTGGCGTCACACACGCACCCACGGTGCCATTGTCGGCCGCGTGCCTCTCTCATTCCCCTTTTTCCCTCCATTGAAAACCAAGTGTTCCCGCGCGAGAAGACACCATGACGATCCCCTCGTGTATTCATTGCAGTCACGGGTAAACGGAGAAAGAGGCAGAGTCGGGTGTATCACAGCGCCGATAAGATTCCCCTTTTGTGACGACCAAACAAGGGAACGACGCGGGTTTAATTGAGTGAGCTTCTTTTTCTCCCGCAGACAACTAGGGTCGATGGTTTGTTGTTCCACCTCAATTACCTCTCTTTGATTTGATGCTTTCGTGTTTACTGGTGGTGTTCTAAGGTGGTTTTCGACTAGAACTAGCGGGTTGTTTTGGGTTGTAAAATATTTTGATTTTTCTTTCATCCTTTTGCTGGAAATTATAAAGTGTGAGTGACCAAGGATGGTTGGATGAAGAAAGTTAGGGATTGACTCTACTTGTGTATTTACACCTATTTTGAGCAAGTCTTGGAAGAATTTATTATCTTAGATATCTTGGTCCTTAAACACTTATATTACTAATAGAGGCTAGCGGTCCATGGGATCGACTAGTTGACTAGTACAACTCACTCACTAACTAGCTCACTTCGTTTGGTAAGTTTCACGCTTATTTTGATTAAAATCCAGCTCTCCGTCTATTACAAGTCCGGTGATCGGCACGCTGTTCCCTCAGAAGCGACGTGTGATATTGCGGGTTCTCACCGGGATGCGCCTTTGGCTCTTATATTTGATTTCATTTTATAGGAAAGCTTATTCGTTTTAGGCGCCGTTTTAATCGTTAGTGAATACGCAGAGAACTTCGTTGAACTAGACCCTTGTGTTTTCTATAGATTAAACTGAGACTGATCATTGGATAGAAAATAGTGCAACAGCTTAATTTTCTTTGATGGTATGGAATTGGATTCTATCACTCTTTCTCACCTTTCTAAGCACCAAATTCATATGCATTAATTTATGTTTAGTTTAAAGTTATTCATTAGTTTCTTTATGTTTTAAATAAAACTATATGTTTGAGATAGTTTTGGTAGTCTTGAGGACGAGCTAAACTTGTGGCTAAAATGGAGTTTAACCTTATACCCTAAATCCAATCTTTATAACTGGAAATTAATTTCAATATCTTGCATAAAAGGAAGCTTTGTTTTAGTCTTTGATTCATAAGCTCTGTATAGAGTATCAATGAATGTGGTTTTACCTGAGAGACATTTATTAAGATTTAAATATGCTATTCTGCTTGTCCTCTATCACGTTATTGAAAAAGATCAACAATTGTGGTTCATGTTAGGTAGATTGTATTTGTTTTTGGTAGATTTATATTTTTATAACGTCTATATATAAGAAAAATTGCAGCAGATTTATGTTAACTCTTTTAAGCAATCGTAGGGGATGCTTAAAATATTTTATGACTGTTAGAACGCAATTCGATATTCTCTTCGTGGAATAGCTATTTTAATGTGGCTTCAGTGGTATTATTCGGTTAAAGTAAGAATCTAGTTTTACTTCAGAAATAAATAAAACTTATTATTTTAAACTATCCGTCGGTTAAATTATCGGGATGTATATGAAAAATAAATGTGACTTAGATGCTGATTTAGAGCAGCAATGAATGAGCCATTCCCTCACATTTTAAGTTGCTTTATATCTTGAACAGAATATTTAAAAGAAGATGGAAACAAGAAATCATCTGACATTTTCTGTGTCACTGGGAAAGAGAAGTTAAAAATTATGAATGAATCATCACTATCCCTGAAAATTATTCATTTGAACTCCTTAGCGGTTAACTATCTATGTTTCCTTGGTAATCGCAATCATTTTGCGAAGACGTTATGGTCCCATACCTTCACAAATAAGTTATTTTTAATAAAATGTTTTGGGAAGTTTTGCGGGATTTGATTTTATTTGAACAGCGTTTTAGTATCGAAACTTAAGTAATGCATTTTTCTATCTAATTATGTTTATTATGAATGTGTCGCTATGAAATATTGAGCTGATATTAAGGTCGCAAAGAAAATGAATCCATGGAATTGTTTATCTGAAATCTATGACAGTAATTGAGAGATCAAACTCATAACTATTGATTTACATTTCTGTGGTAAGCTTACCGAGGCAGCAGATTCATATTTGAAAGGATATAATTTTGTTTTTCAAATAATATTATTGCTGCCCATTCCCTTATTAACTGGAAGTTCCTAACCAATGCGTCTGTCAGATAGCCGACGCTATTTTCTCATTCGGGTGCATCTTGTCATCTCTTTTTCATCTGATTCTGCCTTTATAACCATTCATTCTCAACACACGCACTCTCGGGCAGTCGGAATCTCGCCGTTGGCCGACTTTGAAAAGGAAGTGGGCGACCGGAAGGGTGGCATAGAATACATTACTTTCAACCCTCTTTGCGTATGTATTTAAGTGTCCCTGATTGTTTTAAGTATGTATACGGTGAATGTATACGGTGTATGTATACATCCTTTCGTAGATTATAATACAATTGATATTTTCAAGTTAAATTCTAAAATCCCAATCGGTGGCAATCGTTTTTACTCTGAAGAAATTGATTATGCATACCTGTGAATATATCCTTATATATTGACTTATTCTTTTGAACAACAATTTTTTAATATTTTACGTTTAGCTGTACTTCCCTCTTTGTATTTCTTCTATTTTTTGCGAGGCAACCTAAGGTTAGAACAACTAATCTCGTATAATAAGACACTCGGGAATATGTATTATAACCCGGAATAGGAATATGTCGGAATAATTATGATAATTTTATATACTTAAGGTGTCCATTTTATATATTTCCGTGGAAAAACCAATAAACCAATCAGGGGATAAAAGATAAAACGAAGAAGGCTATGATGGGCCAATGTCCTGCCGCAACAATATTTACGTTCATATTCTTTCAGAATTATTTGCGAAGAGTTACCTATTTTAATTATTTTGTGGGCCATCTTAAGATATTTACACCACCGTATATTTATTGCTTTGCATTAGATTATCTAATGTTAGAAATTTCCTGTTATTGGTTATGGAAACAATCTCACGGAAGCTTGTCTCTAAATATGATCCAGATGAGTGATATCGTAAAAACGAATAACTTTTCGTAATTTTGAAAAACTTTTTATCAGCATCCCATTGTTTAATAGTTAGCACCTTCAGGTTTAACTATATTCGCATTAGTATGCGTTTGTTTTTCATTGACAGTTTAATACAAAAGATTGGAAAAATGAGGATTTAAGTATATGAAACAAATAAAAGTTGAATGTTAACTTGATACTCAATGGAAGAAGTTTTGTTACTATTATTATATTGTTACTATTGTGTTAGTTATTGCAATTATGAATCTATTTTAATATTTTAATCTTATTATCAAGGAAAAATATCTATCCTTCGCTAAGTAGTACATACATTTTTACTGTCTACGATGTATATTACACTAAATTCGATTTTTTTCATTTTCAAGATTCAGCAACGCGTTTAGTCCCTCTAAGGTGGATTAGGTGGTTGGATACAGAAAAGATTTTCACGGTGATTGTTGAATTGAGTAAATTTATGTGTCATCGTACTTGAAACGTACTATAAATACGTACGCGCTATAAATTTTATGTATGGTTATCTATTTTGAGTGTCACGTGGTTCACTAATTCTAGATTCCCAATGTACCGATATGCTTTGCTTTAAAATTTATTGACAATATTATCAAAACGTTTGGTTGCAACTCATGGATCTACACGACAAAGTTTGATATCATAGTAATTCATAGTTTTCACCAAAATTTGTATTGTACGACCAACGTCGACTTTTTCAACGTCCATCCTCAGGTAAGGCCAAAGTTTCGGCATCTATAGGCCGAGAAAAAGTCGTATTATAAAAACTTAGGTTGATATTACGAAGTATTTCGATTTCAAACTTTATTGACAAGCAATGTGGATTTATAGTTTTGAAAGGAAAAATACATAATGTATTCATAAATTTACTTAAAAATGATAAAAAGAAAGCCAAGAACGTGTTATCATGGCTCAATTTATTTTAAATAAAAATATCTGAAGACGTCAAACTACTTGCTGAAATATTTCCTATTACTCAGTTTGGTTTACTTTAGAATCTTCGAAATCATTAGAGAGCAACGAATTCAAAGGTAGAAAGGCACTACCTGAAATTTATAAACTCTCTATGCTCCCGCTTAATACGTCCGTCGAGTGACTGATTCTGCTTATTGATTGAGAAGTTGAGCAACACGCATTAGCGCATCGTCGCCTCGCCCTCATTGCCTTTTTCCCTCCCTCTCTCAGAACAGATTTTCTTAATAACATTTATTCCCCCATTTTACCTTCCCCAGGGAATATAGCGTCTTTTATTTTTCCAATTTTCGCCCGAGACAAATGCTTAGACCGAGTCCGTGGGCAGATTGATTCCGTTTCGAACAGGAAGAGCCCGACTCCATCATCGGACTCGCCACCACGGCTTCCTCTCTCTTCCATACATCGATACTGCCCACTTTCCCTCTTTTTTCTCTCTCTTCCCCTTTCTCATTTCCATCTTCCAAGCTTATTTTATTTTTCCTGTCTCACTCATTTTTCATCTCTCACTATAAGGGAATACATTTTTGTTTGGTTTACGTCTCCGGTGGATATTCAGATGAAATATAAATTGCAATTAGCAATTAGTACTTACAGCGTATTATTAAGAGCGCATTATTAGTATTCTAGTTCCTTTGTCGTCAGATTTCTTTCAAGTCCGTTTTCCTTCGGAACTTTTCTTTGGTTAATGCTTTATTGTGCCAAGTCTCCTTATAACATTTTTGATTTTGGATGTAAAAGTAATCTTCTCAGTCTTCGTTTGTATATCTTTACTTCAACTTGAAACCAATAGCTTGGGATAACATAATGTTTTCCTAGATTTTCTTTCAATAAGCGAATTTGGGAGAGTAAATACGCGCAGAATTCCAAGGCACCTTACTCTCGGAGATGAAAAATTTGCAGCCATTGATAGCACATCTATTCTTGAAATATTGTGACTTCTGTCTCTTATCTAATTGGAATGTACCCTTAAGAGATAGAACCAAGTTGCCCATGTGTTTTCATTCCAAGTATTACAGTAGCGCCAGATCTACATTGAACAGAGAATTCAAATTAGTTATTTATATACAACGCTAAATAACATAGATACTATACATTCTATTTCTAACTGAAAAAGTAAATAAGAGCAACTAAAGGACATATATTTGGCTTATATTTAGAGTAAAAGAAAGACGAAAAGGTCTCACCGCAGGGTTTAATGCATGTCGAGGATTATAAAGTTTGAAATTATTATCTCTCTAAGTCAGTTACCCCCATCTGCATTCTCCCCTTGTCTTTCTTGACATTTTGAAGCTCTCGTAAAAGCAGATTATCTGATTGAACTCCTAATTTTTAGTATTCTTCCCAAGATTACTAAACCTTCTCGATTCGAATTTATTTAAGGCCTTGAGCATTCAGTACTGACCCCTCACGTTCTGGGTGGATGCTTAAGCCAATTGAGCTGTAACACAGAGCAATTTCACTCCTTTGACTGATCTACTCCTACACTGCTACCCTAAAAGTGGAATGATACTGGTCTACGCGATGGCTCAATTGGCAAGGGAATTTCCACGGAAAGTGGAAGAGCTGGGTGCGAGTCCCAGTTGCCTCAGACTTCTTTACCTCCGGTAATGGCAGAGGATAGAGATTTAAAATCATCCTTAAGCTGTTAGGGGTTGTTCTAAACCTCACGCGGAACCCCTTTTCTAGAAGTAGTTATTTTAATAGTGCTTCAACTGCTAAGATCAATTCGCACCTGAGCCGCCACCGGGAATTAAACCTGGGACTGGTTTTACTGAAGTCGAACGCATAACCCACATGACTATTCGGAGGCCCACCCCTCTTCTTCTCAGAACGGTGGTTTTTCCAGAGTGACGATCTCCTTGACCTGGTCGCCACGTAAGCTCTGTGACAGCCCACTATGGCTTGAGAAGGATTTTAAATTTCTATTTTAAAAAGAGTCGTGTACGATTTCCTTTCTCATAGCTTCGATTATGCCTTTAATGCCTGTATTTATCATGCGTACGGCTCCCTTGCATAGCTACTCCGAAATCCCTTCTTCCATTTTTTTATTTTCCAGGTTTTGATTCGCGCATTGCTTTACAACCTAGTTCCCATAGTATTTGATGTCAAATAAAAATGCCAACAACTTCTGTTATCATTTTTATTCTTGAAAATGGTAACAGAGGTTGTTACGGGAAAGCGTAAGATCTTTCTGCAGCATTTTATTTATTTAAGCCCTCATCCTCAAAATAAACGAAAAACTTTACGTTCCCTTTTTTGTTAAAGATGGCCAATTTAACAAAAAATATCATTATAAATGTTAATTTAAGTTTCGTTTACTTATAAATTAAAAAGGTTGATTGCAGATCAATTGGGAGTGACGTAGTTTGTAATTTACTGTAAATGTATCATGTTTTATTCTCCTTATAAAATACTCAACGATAAAACGCCCCTTAGAAGAATTTCGGTTCTCTGAATTCGTATTTATGTACATTCTTCCGTTTTAAAACGTTTTTATATTCGTATAAGTGGACGCCATAGCTGTGCATCATCTTATTCAACCCGCACGCCGCCCCATGAGCTCCTCCATGGGTTGGCATTTTGCCTTTTCTTTCTCCCGATTCGAAATGTGCGCTTTTGAGGTGGAATAAGTATGGAACGCACCCTTCAAGAAGGAGAGCATCTCAACCATAACAGTATTTGACCCCTTCTGAAGACGCACTTCCTTAAGAAAGATATCAGAGAATCCAAAACTTGCTCGGACGTTTTGCCAGGTAGTTTTTCTTTCAAACTGTTCGCGTCATTACCTTAGCGAGATTGGGATTTTTCCTGGGTGCGCATCATCTTGCGCAAAATCACCCATACCCGTTTTCCTGAGATAAACATCAGTTAAACAGTAGAAAGTACGCTGATTTATGAACTGTTTCAGCTGTATATTTTTTAAGAAGAACGTCTTATGCGAAAGAGAGGGAGAGCAGACGGAAGGAGCATTTTCGAAGACGTTTTCTGGTGGTTGACGAACCGTGTAGGACTGATAGAGCCCCAAGCTGACCTTTCTCAATTCCTCAATTCCGTTTCTCTCCCACAGATGCCTCTTGACAGAGTACTCGCTCTTGGGGAAAAATCTCCAGATTGTTCCCTCTATTCGACCGAGAAGTTAAGGTCAAATTTTTTGTCGAATTCCAAGGAAAGGATTTATCTTAAATCTATGGAATACATGATCCTCAATCGAAATTGTTCCAGTTTAGATTATAAGTTTTCATTAAATTCCAAGCAGGACATCATACATTTTTATACCTTATTTTGAAGTCGTTCAGAATTTATTTTTTATTTTTTCATTTATTTAATATTTTATTATTCAATACATTGATGTTCCGTCAGGCGAAGCCTGTCGACTGGACATATATATGTACATAAATTAATACAGCTAAATTGTTAAAAAAAGAAGAAAAAGTTCCAGCTTAACCCTAACATGAGGTTGCAACAGTTTACATCATATTATAAGGATTTTACATATGTAAACATCACATTACAAGTGTTTTACAGCAGTGAACATCAAGTTTCAAGAAATATACATTTCTTGCAATATAATCATAATATATAATAATATGCACTGAACATACAAATGAAATACAACAAAATTTGAACCATAGTTCATGAGGCACTTAAACTCAGAGAAAAAAGTTCTTATGTTGTTAGCAGAATGCATTACATCTCCACTGACATATACTTCAATAAATCTCTTTTCACAGCTTTATTGAAATTAATATCACCTCTACATCATAGTAGTCATCTATTTCTGTCTTGTATTTATTAAGCAATTTTGGTATAACATATCTTAATTCACTTTCTCCATATTTATTGTAAACTCTGGGTACAACATAAAAAGTATTCCTTGTGTTATATTTATTATCTAGAATTACTTGATATTCTTTTTTGTCGTAGTATTTCTTAATAATAATAACAATAAATCGTCTTTATTTAGGGGCGAGATTGAGACTAATTAGTCTCTTCTTTCATCTAACCCTTAGTCATTGTACATAGAAAGAAAGAGGTATTGGGAGTTAAACTAAAAAGAAGGCAATAAAAGAAGGAACTACTATATGGGTTTTTTAAAAAAACCGAAGTCTGCACTTAGGAAAAAAATAAACTAGAAGAATTAGTTCCAGTTAAAGAAATATTACACAATCACTCGAAAACAAAATGCCCAGAACATTTACTGGCAATATGTAATAAATTCTCTAGGAACAACATCAGCAAACCATCAACAATCCCTTAATACAACATATATGGGGCTATACAGCAACTGTACGTCGAAGAGTGAAGATGATCAAGGAACCCAAACGAATACTTTCGTAAAAAAAGCTGTAAATAATTAGTTTTAATTATACTTCATTATCTAGTTTAGTTTAGCTTAGGTTAGATTACTTCAAATATAAGAGCCTATCTCTACTACTTCCAAATAACAAACGATTCTATTAGCCTTATTCGGGGGTTATAACTGCCTTAGAGGGTTTTCACCGCTCATAATGACTTCCTTGAAACCGATGAGCAACAAAACAAAAGGGTCAGATCAACCACCACCAGCTTCAGTGAAAAATAACTTAAACTGCACTTAGCTGAACTCAAGTGGCTGTGTCAATTGTAATAATGTAACCTTTCTTCTTGTTATGACAGGGGAATGCTGTAGACTATTCGGAAACAGAGTTGTGGGGATTTTATTTTAAAGAACTTTTAATATTAAAGAACGAAATTATATGTGATTAGGAGGGTGCGTAGCAAATGTTACTATCTGAATTCAAATCAAACGAAGTTTCTATCGGTTAATGAACGATATCGTGTCTAGGCGGAGAAACATGTCTATTCCCCACTAAATTTTAATCAAAACGCGATTAAATTAAATTTTACCAAGTTTAATATCACTGTGAAATATTAGCCAACAAGTCATCAAGTTAAATTGTATTCTTTTGTATATTTCTCTATTCTCTTTTTGGATCCTGGACTTTAGCCACTCAATGCCATCAGAACATCTAGTGGAATATTATTTGGTATCTTAAGTCGGAGTTTATAGTGAAAAGGAGTAAGTTTTTAAATTTTAAACTAATTAGTATAAGGTCATCAAGCAATGCAAACAAATCTGCGGATTGACTTACAAAAATTAGGAGGAGAACTTCAAGTAGTCCAGTTTCAACTTCATTCTCATGTTGGAAATAAGTATTGCAGTCATCGTCTAATTTCTTACGTAAAAGCAATAGATAAGCCAATGAATTCGGGAATTGCGAAGCAAAAATCTGGCAGCGTATATTCTCTGAATGTTTTTTCCCTAGGGATACAGGAGGATAGAATATATAGGGACGGGGTGAATAAAAGGCTCAGGAAAGCAAGAGGTATCTCACCCCTCTAGCACCTCCTCCATTTTTTTCTGCCTACGGATGAGATTAGCGCCTGAGCCCTCCTAAGCGTGATGGATGCCCTTCCGAACTCGTATCCCCTTTGGTCTCTCCCCGCACTTGTCGCGGACATATTTCACGACACTTCTCCCTTTTTATCGGCCAGAAAGGTCGAGGTTAGGTGTGAAGGGCGAAAGGAACCGAACAAAACTTAACGCCGCCGTATCCCTTTTAACTCCTCCCCGAAGTGTGGAAGCATGCGAAGGTGTGTGTGTCGTTGTCGTGTAGTGTCGTTCACGTGCAGCGTTTTCTCTCGCCTCTTGCTCGCTTCCGCAGCAATAGATAATGGCGGTCGGCATTAGCAGGCGAGGAGTAGCCTGTTTGTGTCCGAGAGATAGCGTTATAGAAGTCCGAGGAAAAGGACGTCCGGAAGGGCGAAAATCCCCCGCAACGCGTTCGTGTGGCTGTTTGCGAAAAACGGACGGTTTTTGTTTTTTTCTCTCCCTTTCCTTCTGGAGGAGCTCGGGGATATCACGTGTGGCTGAAGGGTGCGATATTTTTTTATTTTATGGCGGCAGGGGTGGGAATGGAGGATGTATACTCCAAGTCCGTCTCGGAATACGTTATTTGTGCAACCTGACACAGGAAGCGCGGGGAAGAAGTGTTGATAACAGGATTCAGATGTTTTCGAAACGTGAAATATGTTTGGCCGGTGGAGTCAGAGGCCTTATCTGCGCTCTGGATTCCATTCTTTCAGCCGCGAGGACCTTTCTTTTTTCCCGAAAGGAAACGCGCTCCATATTTATTTTCGGCACATAAATTGAGCCCCTCTGTTTCGGCTTTTAATTCGATATGTATTTTTCGTTCCTTTCGAGTCCATTCGGTGCGGTTTGAAATTGGAAAATGCTCCTGCGGCTGCGAAAGGACTCAAAATAATGGGCGTCTCTCTCCGATAAGATTTGTTTTCAAGGAAAGGTGGACAACTACTTTTGGCATATTTATTAGAGAACGAGATTTTGGCCTGTTTGTTTTAGAGAATTATGGTTTCGCTTGTTTTATTTCGCCTTTTATCTTTGAGAATTTAAATTTATACCTTGGGATACATTTGGGAATATTTCTTGATTAATTCGATTAATATTTTATGCGCTATTTTTAAGTAAAAAGCGATTTATTACATCTCAACTAGGTATTATTATAAATATTTTCCGAGGAAAAATAGCTGGAAAGATACATTAATTTAGCGACAAAAACCAGGGAAAATTTTTTAGAGGAACGGATTACTCTGCTATTGCACAGTGTTATTACAATTTAACATAAATTACATTTTAAGTAAGCTTTGATTATGACTGTAAGGACTAATGAAAAATTCCAGTCGAAAGCTTTTTGAAAGAAGCAGTGAGATGATCAGCGCATTGTACGATAATTTATGCCGCCACGGTAGAAACCAGTAAAAATTATGGATTTTCAGCCCTATTTCACCATTAAAACACACCTTAAGAAAAACCTTTATCCGACCACATGGATTTACTCATTTTTCTTCCAGGCTAGGTTTTTTTATGTAAAAATTCCTACATATATCAAGAAGTTCCAGACGTACTGCGTCAGTGGAACTTTCGACGCGAATAATGGTTTTTAAAAGTTTAAATAGTTTCGGCACTTCCAAACTTCTCCGAACAAGTACGTATCTTGGGATAGTTTGGGTTTATTCAAATTATCCCGTCCTCCTTAGAGGTCGATAGACCGACGAATGGCTGCAACTTTGATATACGACGAAATCCCAGAAACCGATAAGCTAGTTATTTACTACCCGCTTTTGTGTGTTTGTGTGTGTGTGAGGGTGCATTGCGTCGGGGAGAGGCGTCGGGAGCAGCATCGGGAACGCCGTTAGATTTATGAAGCGTTACCTGCGACTGAGGTCCCTATAAGATACCTTCTCTTCCCCAACGCTCCGGGAGCAAGACCCCATGATGGCAGATAGAATACAAGTTGGCGACTAAAGGAAGGAGAGGCGTCGCCTCTGACACCCTTTCATAGTCTATTGAGGCGGGAATCGAGTGAAAGGGTGATTTGGGAAGAGGAGAAAATGCGGAAAAATATTCGCCGACGTTCCCAAAAAATATTCCCTTTTACTTCATAGTGGAATGGTTAGGTACTGTCAAGGTAGAAGTTAAAAAAGGGAAGGAAAATATTTAAGTTTATTCCTGAGATAGGGCAGCAGATCACGGTGATGATACTCTTCAGTTTTCAGAATAACTGTTTTCAGTTTGAACGGAGATTGTTTCTTTCCTCGATTGCCTCATTCTAGAATAAGAATTCATCTTATTGTAAATTTGTTGGAACATTGGAAAACAGTGAGTGAACGCTTTCAGGTTTCATATATAATAGCTGTATCAGGGAAGGTAAACGTTTCACACATTAATTTAAATATACTGAGGAAGGCGTGGAAAGACATCACATCCAAGAGATGAACTGGAAGGTTTCGAACTTTTTCCATAGTTTATATATAATTACTATATATATAGTTAGACTGTGGAAATATACATTTAAACTTTGTATTAACATATCTTAATCTATAATTTATATCTGAAATTTATAGAACTGAATATAATTATAAAAACAGTGGATAAGAACCAATCCTTTCGGTCAATATCTCGAAAAACTTTTCAGTTTATTGGCTGTTATTAGCGTATGTTAAGAGCGCTGCTTAATGAAGAGACTGTGTTCATGAAGCATGTTGGTGGAACAAGCGATATGCAAAGTGATCTAGTGCGTTCTTTCAAAAATTGAAACAATTTCAATCCAGTCTTGTCAGTTCAAAAGATAGATAACCGTATTTACCGTATTTCGCATTTGATGATGAATTTCTAAGTTAAAAGGAAGGAAAGAATGGAAAAAGAGAAGTAAGAAATAGGAAGGAAAGTATCGGAAAGGGAAGGAGAGAGAAAATGAAGCGAGGGTATGGAAGCGATCGGAAGGTTGCAATAGGAGGCGCGAGAAGGCGCTGAGTGAGGAAGGAAGGAAAGATAGGGGAGGTGAAGGCTGGAATAAGGTTTTTGGGAAGCTGTTAAGGAAGTGGGAGTTTTCTGGAGTAAAAGAAGCAAAAACGAGGATAAGGAAGATGAAGGGCGGGAAAGATGAAGCGGGAAGAATGGTTGGACTTAGGCAGGTGGGTATTGTGATACCGTGTCACGTAAAGGAAATCTGTATCCAAAGTATTCGACAGGCTCAATGTCCCTCTATAATATTATAATATAATTTATAAATGTTTTGGAGCAAAATTCCTGCCACCGTTGCGTATATGTTTCAATGAACTTAGCTATTAGCAACGCTATTAGATTATTACTATATATTAATTAATAAGGTTTGGGTTGACATAATTCTGATGGCTCTTTATTCACCTGGTAAATTGTCATCCTTTTTGATGACAAGAAACCATTAGATACTACTAAGAAAATTTCCACTACCGTCTGAATAGGAGTTGTAGAAATGTTCATTTTCGATATGATTATTGACTCTAAATGTTTCTCGAACAATTGGTTGCTGAGCGATTTCTCGTGAGCAATAGACGATTTCCTCGTCGAGACTAAAAATTGGCTTCATTCCGATATGTTTGATTGAGTAAATGAATTATTTAAAAAAACGAATACTAATTTACGTAAGCCTATTTTAACGTGATTCAATGGCAAAGAATTATTTATCAAATAATAAAGAATTAATATCGTCATTGGCCGTATATTCCGATAGGCAACATTGGAAGATATAGCCTATGACGATATATGACAATATCATTTCTTTATTAAATATCGTCCGTAATAGCCCAATCGTTTGACATTCATAAAAATAATTTGTAAATAATCATAGTGTTTTCAAATTAATATACTTATAGTGTTAATTTTGAAGTTAATGCAATCAACTACTCTTGTGGGCCAGGAATGGAGGTAAATCAATAGGACGTGAATGGGAATCCGGTGACTGTTAGGGAGAAAATTGTTGTAAATGGCATTTAGAGGAAAGAAACGAGGGATGTAATGGAAGTAGGGGAGAGAGTGTGGGAAGAAATAAGGAACTGTGGAGATATTCTTGATTTCCTCCATCCGTCCCATCGCCGTCTCCTAGACTTCCTGAGATTGGGAAAAGGATAACAAGTTGGAAATTGTGATGCCGAGAGAGAGAGGGAAGGGAGATGGAATCGAGGGACAAAAGGACTCCAATTCCAGTGGAAGTATCTCTCAAGGCTCCAAGAGTCTGCTTTCTTTTCATTCTCTATCGGAAGGAATGATGGTTGTATTACGATGAGCAATGGATGTGTAACCTCTAAGTTATAGATCGCAGAAGTCTATATAACAAAACGCATTCTTTTCTTATAAGAATGGTAAAAGACAGGAAAGGTAAATATTTAAACATTTACCAATGATATACGGTTTTACTGCTAATTTTATTTCCTGCACGTTTAAAAGACAATAGATTGCTTCACTAGTTTTCTTTCAATCAGGAAATGATAGATTGAAACTATTGGAAGTAAGATTTGCTTCCGTGCAAGTAATAGACGCTATCTAATTGGTATCATACGCCTCTTGGAGTTTTCAAATATAGACAAAACGTGTCTGTCATATTGTTCAAAGAATATCCAGAAAGCATGGAAAAATTATTGTGCTGTATTTTAAACTGATTTATCACACTTTCTTTCACAGTTTTAACCTACTGATATTTCTATTTTCACTTGTTTTGCTTAGTTACTGCACATCTATTCAACACTCACAATGCCACAAAATTTCAAATAATATAATTAGTATAGTATATTTGCACTGTGAGACTTTTTCTCATTCTGTCTCGCGTTAAAATCTAGATAATTTATTCCATCGTCGAAAGATTTCTTCCAACACGTAACACAGTAACAATCGCAGATTCGCGTCGTCTTGAGAATTCAAAATGTATCCAGTTTTCGAATTTTGATCGATCGAGTTCCGAATGTTATTTACCGAATTCACTGAATATTATCGATTATGAGGAGAATGGCAGGTATTACTCCGCTACCTACTTCAAACAGTCTTGGAGCGGTCCGAATAGGAATAGGTCCGAACTTTCGAAGATTTCGATAAAATATACGGAAATTTCGTAACATTTTTGGGAAATAAACAACCCATCTCTTTGACGACTAAGGCCATCGTTGAATGTTGGTTTCATGAATTATCCCATTTAAGTGCACGGGGATAATCAGTCCTTATAATTTTTATAAGAATGTACGTAAAGTAGGCTTTCATGACTTGAAACAATAGAAGAAATATTAAAAATAATGGCAAGAAATATATCGAGTTATTATGATCTTACGAGGGACTGTTACTGGCTTAGGAGGACCATATGTATACGATATTAGATATGTTTTAAACTAAACTAAGTTCCGTCATGCTTGACGGGGGCGTTTACTAGTTCTTAATAAAAGAATATTTATTGCTCCAATTTGCTCTTATCTTTTAAAATCCCAGTTACAGAATTATGTATTTCGCTAGCATTTTCATTACTTCGTCTACGCTGTAATCCATCTCATCCCTGGAGTTTCTTTTTTCTTTATTATCCATTTTAAGAACTTTCATCTATATTCAGAATGCAGATGTCAATTTATCTGATAGAGGAAACTGCTCCAAAAACAGATAGACTTCCGATCATTGAATCAATTTTTTTAGTCTTTGCAACTATAATTTAGTAGGAGTTTTGGTAATTCTCTTTCCAGGTGATGTTATTTAAAACTCATTATTATTATCAAATACAATCCATAAATTTCATAATGAATGATTCAATTTATCAAAAATGTTAATATAATTGCTACATAACAACACATTCTCGAAGATCTACATAGATTTACGTATTTTAGTAATTCATTCAACAGAGATAAATATATAAGATATATTGAAAGATAATAAATTCGATTAAAATATAATTGGAATTAATATTAGAATACTATTTGAATAATACTGTTAGTTATTGTTTAAATATTTACCAATCTGTCCCACCTTTTCGATATGGTTGAGTATTAAGTTTATTTCTCGAAATTTGATTTGTTCTTTTCTAAGCTGTTTACTGTCCTTTTCGATCCTGATAGGATTGCCCTTTGAAACTTCCACCAGAACATTACACCCATGGGCTCCCGGATAGCCAACAGAATAGTCCAATTGTCTTCGATGAAAGCGGTCTCGTTCTCTTGATCTGGGTCTTTTGAAGTCTCTTGAATCCCGTTACGAGACTGTATGAAATGATCTCAGCTGTCAATGCACTTATTAACAATATCACTAACAGTTCTACAAAAAATAAGTTACACCCCATCAACGTTTGTGCCTTTTTATTCCATTCCTTTTTTACCTTAATTGTATTTAATTCTTCCCCATTTTCACCATATATTTAACTTAAGCCTCGTCCTTGCCTAAAGAAATAGTTGGATAATGAAATAGAATTAATTTTATTATTATTATTGTTTGGCCATATATACGTAGGTAATCCGGATTAGAAATGGGCCATTCTTCAATTTGACCCATTATATAGTCATTAAAATTAGAATCATCTAATTGTAATGATTACCTAAGTAGTTAGGTGGAAGAATTAAGAAAGTAGAAATATTATGTGGGAAGATAATAATGTTAGTCGAAGGAGAAACAACTAAGGTTACTAAAATATGCAAGAATGTGAAAAATCCTTGAAAACACAAAGATAAAATTCCCTCTAATTTCTCATATTATTTTGAAATGCAAATTTAGCTTACAAATATCACAATTATAAAAGATTCTTAACATATACGAATTGCGAATTCAAATGTGACAGATATTCAGTAATCAGTAGCGTCTGGGAAATTTTCAAAGTATGTTATCCAATAAGGGGCACATTTTCGCGTAAATTTCGAGACTGCGTAATCGGGAATGAGGTAAAATGAAATTTTATAATATTTCCCGTATGTTTTATTCCAGTGGTGAAGGCTGGAGGATAGGGAGACAAGCAGCAGCGGGGCAAGAAGCAGCGGACCGGGCAGCGCAGTCGCAGCCGCCGCGGCCGTCGCCGTGTCAGCCGCCGCCGCCGCCGCCTCAGCCGCCGCGACGATGCTCAGCATGTACGAGAGCTCTTGCTCTTACCAGAGCGCCCTCGACCTCAAGCGGGTATCCGCAACCTGTCCGCCACCACCCCATCCACCGCCGCCACCGCCCCCACCGCCTTCGCAGCCGCCCACCGGCGCACATCACCTCCACCATCATCACCAGATAAGCATCAAGACGGAGGACTGCGGTCTTGGAGGGGTCCTCGTTGGTGGCAACGGATTGGGGAGTGGAGGTGGAGGAGGCGTTGGAAATGGGGGTGCGGGAGGAGGAGGGGCAGGTGGAGGGGAATGGGCGGGGTGCGCGTACAGATTCGCCGGTTTGGGAGCCGCGACGGCCACCTTCGAGCAATTGAAGCAATCTGTAGAGAAGGCCAAAGCGGCGTTGCAAGTGGTGGGCGGGGGATCTTCCGGAGGCGGCGGAAGCGGTGTTGTGGGAGGCACCAACGCGGGAGGCGGAGGCTACTTGTCCTCAGCTTTCGGTGAGCTGGCGGCGGTGACGTCTCCACACTGCGGCGGTGGCGGGAACGGGTGTTTCTCTTCGAGGGACGACGCGGCCTCCGTGGAAGACGGCAGAATTGGGGGCTGCGGAGGCAACAATGGTAACGGAGGAAGCGGTGGAGGAGGAGGTGGTGGAGGGGGCGGAGGAGGAACGAGAGAGAATTCCGCGCCTTCGTCCAACAATGGGTCCAATAACGAGAAAAGATCACATGGTGAGTATTCGTTTCCTAATGATCCATCTGTAGTGATTATTGTAGAATCAATGCATAAAAATAACTCAATGCTTGCGATAGGTAAGTTTTGCTTTAGACTTTACAGCATTATCTGTTCATTTTTACACTTTGAAGATTTTCAATTTTCCTAACTTTCGGTTGTTATGTGTGATAGCGGTCCTATTTTGTGTAATAATAAAAACCAGAATTTGTAACTAGATGTTACGAATTTTTACCTGTGATTTGTTCATTAGAATGGCATATCTAGGTATGCAGTGCTAATTTAGATTATACCCTTTGATTGTAGTAGTTTGATGTTGTTTTTAATTGTTTACTGATTATCACTAAACATATGTTTGATCCTCAAGAAACATTATCGGTGGATATCCTGACAATCAATACATAGTTATTTAGGGATAAAGTCTTATTGGGAAAATAACTATATCTCTAGAAGAATGAAAAATGAATGGTGGCCTTTCATTGTACAATCTGGTTTTCTGTTCCTTTACTCTAAAAGCTTGTTCTGTTCGAAATTACAAGGCTCTTTATAATCTTTTGAAAACCTGGAGAGAAAAAATACTATCCGTGCCGTTTAACGTGTTCATAAATAATGTAAATTGTATAAATTATCGGTTATTTTAAGTAGATTACGGTAGTTGTAATGAGTAACTTAGAAAGGGTGGAAATTATGTTCTATTGGATATTCAAGCAAGCGAACAGTTTAACGATTCCTAATTTCGTTGCGATATTTGTATGTAAACTGGTTATTCCACGTTTTGTTGAAACTTTTGGAAGGTTGTAAGCCTTAGCTCTAAAATTTGGGCGTATCATATTATATTATTATTAACAATATAATAGAATAAGCTCTTGAAGACAAATAAAAAAAATCAAACTGAAAAATTTACCCAAATTAAAATTTTTTTAAATAAAAACTTCTCCGGCCAGATTTATAATGCATTTGATGTTGCAACTGAATACGAAATTACCGTTTATTATGATAATGGAATAGCTAATTTCTATATTATAAGGTATTGTGCTAAAATTTTCGAAAGGAATTTGCTGCATCATAGGCTGAGAGGCCTATGAAAATTTGATTTGCTCAAATTTTTACGTCTTAATTACTTACTGCCGTTACATTTAGTACCAGTTTTCCATATAGCTTTGCTGCATTAAACATCATGCTTTATTTCTTTTTGTTGAAAAATTGAATACATCTTCATTTTTAACTTATTTCTGCCGTAGTCTAGGTGTATGCAGTGATGTCATGCTCTGCTCTTATTTATCTGCAGTTGCATACTTCTATTTATTTCAGTCATGTAACATTTTGCTTTTTCGTTAGAAAGTACAGTTTTGTGTTGTAAACAAGTGTCAATGAATTTTCAATATATCAAACTTTCCATTGAAGTATTTTGATGCGGAAACGCCATAGGAGAGAAGACTTAACTATTTTATTTCCTCTCTCTCGAAATCGTACGATTTAATTTCGAATATTATTTCTCCAATACAGTCAGCTATATTTTAAAACAATATTAATAATATTAAAATTCTTTGCTTGCATATAAATGATACTTTTTCCAAAGATGGCAAAATATTATTTTATATAACAGTTTGAATAACATTTTAATTCCGGTACGAAAATACAGCTTAGCATTTTCGTGGCAATTAAAGAAGTTCAACGAACCATAGGAGAGAGTAGATTATGTTTCTGATTACGTTGTTATGTTTCTATAGTAGTTTCTCGTTGAAAATTCCCTCTATGATTTCAATAGAAAGCAACCCTGGAAAATAGGATCGGAATCGTGTAAATTTTCAGAAAAATGTGTGTAAGGGAAGCACGTAAAATGGAAGGATAGCGAGAGAGAGAGAAAGAGAGAGATAGCCTGTGTTTGTGTGTGTATGGAGGAAGGAATTAGGGATATTGTACGGGGTTTCGATTCGAACCGGACTCGGCTAACGGATGTGCCTACCACCACTGCCTCCTTCCTTCTTCCCTCGCCACCGCTCTTCACAAATTGCCTCTCCTTCCCCAGCAGAGGAAAAAAGGATTGAAGGCAGAGGAAGGTGGGTGGAGAGGGGCGGAAGGTTTTAAAGTCTCACACAGATGAAGCACGTGGTATTGATCCGCGGCTCCCAATCTTCGCCTCCCTCCCGACGGCGCCCTGGGAAACGGATATTCTCCCATACTGACTGTCGCAATTCAGTTCTTATGTTTACGGCAGATGATTCGGTCGGAAGAAACTTGAGTGGGTATCCGGCATTTATTGGGAAATGATTAGTTCCTCGAGAATTAATGAACGGATTAAATGTAATACTAATCCGTAATTGCTGATTATTAATCGACGTGATTCGAAATTGTGATTTTTAAATGATCAATCGTCGCAAATGATCGATTTCTAAGGATTGCGCTCACAAGCAGGCTTCAATGTAACCTGAAATTAAGTTAATGATGAATCTAGGATGAATTCACCCGCTGGTAAATTAAGAGGGCATAGTATAAAGATTATGGTTTAATTACAGATCAACGGCAGTATCTCTGTTGTACAATTGCACTGAAAATTCTTCTATTAAGTAAGGTATTTCATTCTCCTTCAGATCGTTAATAAACAGTAATATTGAGGGATACTCTTTGAATTATCAGTCTGCAGACAAAAATGCGAATTGACTGAGTTACTTTCTAAAAGAATATAATATCTAAATGATATAATATAGAATTGCTCACAGTCATGCCTTTGAGTATCTCTGCTTTTCTGTCTCCCCGGTGAAAAATCTTTCGAAGTAAATTTAATCCCGGCAGTTTCACCTGAACATTTTTATCATCAATATCATAGCGTGTATGTGATCTGTATGTGTAAGATCATGAAAAGTCAAGAATTAGTTTAAACGAATAAAAAATATACAGATTTAGAGCCAAATGTTTACTCTCCCTTCAGGATTCATATAATTTCATTTCAGTGGTAAGAAGGATCTTCCCGAGCAATAACACTCTTTATATGAAAATAATACGAAACATTCAGAAGAAACCGAGCTCAGAGAAGCCTATAATATCTGGGGTGATCGCTTGTCGGCGATCTTCGTGAAATTAGCCGCGGCTCGCGTTTCTAAATCTAACAAGCTTTTTTCCCTAAACGAGGAATTTAATCCGAGCTTGCGTTCTCTTCCTTCCTCCATCCCTGCTAACCGTAGCATCCCTTCCCCTGACATCCCTAACGCGCCGCTTTTGCTTCGCCGCGGAGTGCCTGGGAGGGGAGGAATCGGGACGGCCCTGGAGATAGGGGGGTGTGGGGGAGGGGGTGGGGGTGGGGGAATCAGAGAAAGGCATTAAAGGGTCCCGCCACCTCCACTCACCCTTTACGAGCCTGCTCGCAAATTCTCTCCCCTTTGTCGCCGCTCCTCAAGGAGGGGGACTGTGATGCGGAAAGGGAAAGTGGTCGCGATATGAGATCCATTGCGCTGAAATTTTTTTATTTTCGAGGAAGCGTGCTCGCGCCGATTGGAATCCTCTGAGAGTGTGGTACTGAATATCACTGGAAGGAGAATCACTGAAGGACGCACAGATGGTACGCACAACAGGCGGCTTATCTCGCTCCAAAGGCATAGCTATGGAAGGATTCTGCATTTAGAGGAATCCAGGAACCCTTGCTTATTTCTGTCTCTCATCTTTCATGGAAGTATCAACTACGGTCTAATAAGATTCCGAACGATTTTTTAAAGAAGTTTATCCAGTAAATTTCTATTCATTTCATCGGTCAATCTAACGATAGCGGGATACATATTCGAAAAAATAAATTTATTTTAGTGAATGTTCTATAACGTACACGAAACTATCTTTTATAACCTCATCCTACAATTACTTGCGTTAGCTGAACAAAGTAATGGGTAATCCCGTATTAGGTTTCTTCAAGAATCTCTTCCTAGCATAATCCAAATTCATATTTAGTTTTAACCGTTATGAATCACTTTTACAAAACGTATACGTCTAGTAAAAAAATACATGGTACATGCATTACGCATAAAACACACTATGCAGAATGTAATTTTCTATCAATTATAACATTTCATATCTAATTTTAATAATTTAAAATTTTTGAATCGTTTTCGAAATAATTTAATAACAATAGAAATCTAAGGAGTACGTGCTCTGAATTTCAAGAACGCTAGAGTGAAATTTCAAGTACATTTTCATCCAGGTTAAATCTTTTGAAAATAAGAGAGAATTAAACGTATAGGTTGCTGAGATTTCCCATTAAATTTGAACGAAGGGTTTAAAAAATCCCGATGACATCATCGAATTTTTTAAAATGTTTCGTCAAATGTGTATAAATTAAGGTAAATAAATATTATTTTGCGATTTAGGAGTGCAAGGAATTAATGAATACTTTTTCAGATAAGCTATAAATCTGCTTTAATTTTATAATTTGCAACAATTTTGAATGTAAGATGGATTACGATGGGTCTTGTCAAACGTTACACAAAAAAATGTATTAATTAATTTTACTTATAATACGATATAATTAATTGAACGTTAATGTAACATCATACCGATTTATGAAGAATTGCTCTCTATCGCGTGATCTTTAATTCTGAAAGACGATTTACTTGGTTGTAAAGAAAACATGCCAAATTTTTGTTATTGATAGAATTTATTAGCAATGTGGGGGAGTTTTAGCTGTGTGGTATGAGTTTTTAATACTATGTTCATGACTTTTTCATCATACTAATTTTTCCTATTTTTAATCTTGAAACGTTCTTACAAATCATAGGAGATATAAATGCACTATCCGTGATCATTTCATTTAACGATCTCTAAAACGTTACTTATTTTCTAATTTATTCGTCAAATTCTGTTATTTGAAAGAGCCGGTCGGATGTGATCGATAAAGTCCGTCAGCTGCCTAATGACTCTTAAATTCCTCGCCTTGGCCTCCTTGGCACGGATTTCTCGAAGAAGTTATTCTATCACAAGGGCTCTCACCATTAACAAAGGCCCTTCGCAAATCTCTCTCCCTAATCCTTCTTTTTCCGGTCCTCTCCTTCCCTCACCTCTTTTTCACCTCCCCACTTCCTCTCGGCCGCACAAATAACTCTCCAAAAAATCAATAAGGCCGCAAGAACGGAGGGAAGTAATCGGTTACGTTGTCGCAACTCATGGAAGCCTGATACCCGCGTGGCACACTGGCGCCATCCCACGGGATTTTTTGAAGAAGCCTCCCTTCGAGAGCTTCAAAGAGGGACACCCTTTCCTTATTTCCCATCACTTGCCAGCCTCTTAATCCGAGGCAGCTAAATCCGCGGAGAAGGGATTTAAATAACCCGCTGGGTCCCGCAACTGCGCGCAAGAGACAGGCGCTTCGCGCGGCAATTGGATAGCGACAACAAATCCACATTGGATTCCTCCTTTAACGAGGGTTGGCAAGCGGGATCTTCACAAAGGGGAGGAAATTTTTTGCACGTGAGAGGGCTTATCACCCTTTCTATATCCCTGGTGGTAGAAAGAATATCGTTAAGATGAGGACGAGGTGGCGGAGATCTACCAGGGAGGACCAGTGCAGGAGGAGGTGTTTTCGGCGGACGGTTTGCGAGCAGGCGCAGAGGAAGGTAGGGTTGAGGAAGGGGAAGCATTATCCCTTGGATGAGGACGGCTCTTCTCTCTCTATATCTCGACTCCTTTCTAAGAAGCGATCAACAACAGTGATTAACACATTCTTCAGGGTATATAGAGTGAAATAGACCATTTTTCAAATATCTGAAGTCTACGGTATAATTAAAGTGGTATGAACACATAAATTAAACAATTGAAGATTATGAGTATAATAAAAATATTTAGGGTGAGTAGGATTAATCTTCAGGTTAGATTCTCGTCGAGTACCAAACGTATAGAAAAATACGTATTTGCCTAAAATCACGAGCACAAAATGCTATGTATTCCCTTCAGTTCAGAGAGCATCTTGAGGAAGATATCTCATCCCTTGTTTACTTCGCATCCACCTCTTAAACCGATGGCGGATCAGGATGCGATGAAGTGGGTTTTTTTCCCGAAGGGAAACAGTTTGTGTTTCGGGAAAGGATGAGTCGAGTTTAAGGATGAGGTCGGGACCCTCCGAGACCCTCCCGGAAGGGGGGCGGATAGTATCCCGCGGGTTAAGCCTCCCGAATGAGGATTACGAGGGTTCCTGAGGGATAGGGGAGGATGAGATGGAGGGAGGCTTTGAGTACTTTGCGTTGCTTGGGAGCGCCGGATTGGCTCGGATTGGTCGGGAGAAGCGGCGAACGGGGAGTGGGAGAGGATGACGGGAAGGAAGTGGCGCCTTTCCATCCCTCTTCCGGTGTCGGTCGCGGATTTCCCGGAAAGGAAACTGAACGTGAACTTCGCCGATGGCACTGATGTTTCGTATAGGACGATTCTAGAAATCCATCGCTGATGTCTGTTGCCGTTCGAATTGGGATCTTCTCGATAATCCACGCCTTGGAAAGGAATTCAGTCGTCTAATTTGGGCTTCTTCCATTATCTATAGGAAGATAAATTAGGGCAAATTAGACCATCGTTTCTCAAACTTTGATTTTCAGTCTTTGTTAATGTGTATTTTGTTCTCGAAAGCAATTTTGAGGTCTCTGAGATAAAAGCCAGGGAATTAGCTGAATTACCTTCTTTCTTAATCTGACATTTCAGAATATTCTTTCAACTATAAGTTTATTTCCACGCTCGATTAAATTCAGCCAAAGAAAATTATAAAACTATTTTGAGATTTCTAAGATAGAAGCAAGAATTTAGCTGTCTCTATACTTTTCATATTAATCTATGCTAGATTTTCCTAGCAAACGTGATATGATTTTCACAATGGATTAGTTAAACTACAGAAATTAATATAGTGATTTACTGAAATTTTACTGAATTAGTTCATTTTATTCTTTTCAGTAAAGATCATATTGAATATATTAACCAACAGCAGTTTGACTAATGAAATGAGATATCTTGCATTGTAAATAATTTAATAAAGTTAAATTAATAGTCAGAAGGATATAGGGATCAAAAAATAAGGGATAGTATAGCGAGTAAGTTTTCTTAGTCGTTTAAATATTCATGTAGAGAAGAAATAAATAAGGTTGAATGTCCGAATTAATCACAGCGTATATTTAAATTAAATTTAATCTGCGCAAAACTATTTTAATACTAGGAAAAACGCAGATGATGCACTTCACTTCATCGTCCGAGATGATTCTAACATTTCGATCGGTTGGAAGATAAATACTTCCAAAGTTATGTTATTAAGTTAACGAAATGAGTGGTCAAGGTGAGGAATGAACGTTCGTTCTATTCCTGCTTCTCCTCACCTGAGGAAGGATGAGTGGAATGTTCCAAAAACAGAATGCGGCGAGAGCGGGGTGCTCACGGTGGGTACATTTGGGCGCCCTGAGTTAACAGGCTTCGTCACAGCGGCAGGAGGTTGTCTCTTTTAACCTCGGGCGGCGAAGCTACGGTGGCGCCATCAATCAATCGATACACTCCCCGAGCGACGTCTGCCCAATAGGATGAGCTCCTGCGGAAGTGGCTTGGAAATTGGGGTAAGGAAGAGATTCAGATTAGGGACGTATTATCTGTCTATTAGGATCCGATGTAGATAGCAGTTGGTTTTATATTATGAAGTCGAAGGAAGTGTTCGAGATGGAATGTACTTCTCTTCCGTTCTTCTCTCTCAGACGATCTTAATCGGAACGAAAACTGAAGTTGAATCTGCTAGTCAGAAACAAAGTTATCCAGCTGGGATTTTTGGATTATAGCTACTTTTAATTTTAACTTCTATAAATCCAATCGATTAATTTTTATTCATAGAAGTATTTAGATATATGTTAGATTTAAATACGATTAAAGGCTGAAAAATAATGTTACTTTCATAAAAGATCGAGGGCGATTTCGGGTAAAAATTTGTTCAGAAATTAAAAAGAGCCTATATCACGATGATAATAAACAACTTTGCCTCTTAACACATTTTCAACCATCCTTTCTATCCAACTGATCTTCTCCAGTCGCCTCTACGTCCATATCTTGAAAGAAATCCCCTCTCAAATCGAAGGCGTGTGTGCAACCTATTCTCCCAGGAAATACTTTTACAACAAAACTCTCTAGAGTCTAGATTAGGTTTTGGTTAGGTTGAAATGGAAGAGTTTAAGATTTTAGTATTAGTAATACGTGGAACAAAATCTCTTTTGAGTACAAAACTACATAGCTTGGATTATAGAGTTTGTTTAGTTTTTATAACTTTCTGCTGTACCAGTTCCTGAATAAAAGAGCGCATTTTTGTGAAAATTGCATTAGGAAAGAACTATGCATAACGCCATAAAATATAGAATATCTCTGTCAGGAAAATTACTTTTTAATGTATTTATTTCGAGAAAAATTATTTTAGTGTGATGTTGTGAATAGAGGTTCTATCTATTTCTGTGTTTTATTATGATCACTAGAGATGTTATTTATACCTTCTGTAGCATGAGATATTTCGCACCATCATGTTGCGTTTAGGCATGGTAGGAGTACATTTATTAAAAAACAAAACAATAATTTGAGATTTTTTCCCCATTATTTTCAATTCCTTTGTCCAACTTTAAATCATTATCTTTGCAATCCAACTTTGTAATTATCATTAATAGTTATTTTTACTCTCCCTGCTTCACATTTCCACAAGATATTGTACTTATAATTGCATTAAAAGCATAATTAAGCAAATTGATTTTTAGAGATTTTCTCACTCTAATGTGTTACGTTTTGACCCAGAACTTAAACATTAGAGTGATACTTAGAAGTGAATAATTATGAAAAGAATAACATAATGTTTTTTATGATCTAATTCACATCCCTATATTCTGACATATAAGACGCACCTTATTTTGCAATTTAAGAGCATCCAAAGATTGGGTACGGGTTAGATTTGCGATTAGAAATGGATAACACTTAAAGCATTTTTATTCCCCATTCTTAACTTTCCAAAATCAACGCGTCTTAGATTCGAGTATAAGAGGCATATGTAACTTTACAATCATAATGACTAATAATAAACGGAATTATTATTGAAACTTAGTGAGAAGTTCGATACTTCGTTCTGACCTGTAAGAATAACCACCATCCGCATTAATTTTTGTGAAACGTGGAATTAAAACTATTCATATAGATTATACACATTTTTGTTATCTTCTTCACAAATGATCTCATATACACAGAAAGTAAATCTTATGATATCCTACATATTTGCTATATATACGAACATTTTGTAATTAACGAAAAATTTTTCAAATTCAAACATATAATAACGGAAAATTCCTTAATTTTTCGATTTGCTAATGTTTTGATTAGTTTTCTTTTCGAACAACTCTTAATAAATATTATTAAGGCCTATTTTTTATCATGAGGCCTGTATTTTTATCAGCTAACTAATCACAATTATAGATATAAATGTAGAGGGTAAAAAAGAAATAATAGCAGTCATTGGGAAGACTGTATCTAAAATTCGTGAAGTATCATAAATAAATCATGAAAAAGATTTATGGGAAGTTTTACAGCGTGGATACAGATCTTGTAACCTCTCCTGGAACATAGGCACACCCTAGTGGAAAATAAGTTTTGCGGGTGACATAAGATGCCATATTTTAAGGCGTCGCCTTTTCTGTCATGCTCCTACGCGTGATGCATTCAAATTTCGTAATACGTACGTATTTGTTTAATATGTACTTTTAACCTATATATCACGCGCAAAAAGAGCCTCAAAATGTATTTGATTAAATGTATACTAAAATAAAACAGCTTGATGTAATTGTTTAAACTTACCATTCGGTTTTAGGCCTCTTGAATAAGGTAAAAATAACCCGGGAATTCAATTAGAAAATATGTAAATACGGGTTTTATAATTTTCAGTGTTGCCGTTAATTTAGATATTTATATGTGTTTTTGAGAGTTAGGTTTATGTTACATTTTTATATGTTACAATTTTTTCCGATATGCTTCCTGAAAAAGTTTTTCTTTCTGAGTTACTATCACTGCGTTATTCTAGGAGACTTGCAACTCCGGCGAGATCACTTATTTCAAGATATCTTTGAGATTATGCATTTTATATCCGTTACTAATAAGGTACTATTAATCATCAACATCGTGCACTAGCTAGCAAAACAACGTTTGCTCGTTCATTTCATTCCGATCGTTGTAAAATGAACGTAAGCGCGTATCTGCACTTTGTAAGCCTCTCTTCCTCCTATTTTGTTCTTTATACCAATACCTCAATTCATGATGACCAAAGGTACTTAATTAGCTCATTCTGCATAATTTCTCACATACGCCAACGCCGCTGTCAATCTGCATCTGCGAATCTCGGCTCCTCTTTTCTTCTAAGACTTGAAAGAAGCCGCGCTTTAAGTTTCGAATTACAGCGAGCACTTGCGTGGAGTCGGAAGCGCAGAAAGGCGGAAATGAGATGGAAGGGGGGCGTGGCTTCCGGAGAAGCATCGGTCGAACCTCAGACTCCGGAACCTTGGCCCGATGGACCACCTCCTGCACCCTCTTCCCTCCCTGATAGTCGACCGCCGCGGAGTACTCTTCCAGGCCGATTTAAATTCGCTTTTAAGTGTCCGCCGATAGCGCTAGCGTGCGCGCCATTCTCTCCCGGAACCCAATCGTCTCTCTCCTCGCCGCTCATGCCGCCCCGTTCTCTGGAGGGAAGGCGCCGCACCCTCCGAACGGAGGCGCAGCATCCAGCGGCTCTCTTTGGCCACAACACCCGCACTCACACTCTGGAACCTCCTTCACCTGAGCCACGGTGGATAGTTCGCGTCATTGCTTAGTTTCGATCTGCCACGCCATGACACGTGCTACCACGTGGCGCGCTGCTTTAGTTTGCCTGGATCCATGTCATGGGGCTTCTTATTTTTTGACGTCAGAGTTTTTTCTCCGTGGCGGTTTCTTCGATGTGAGCTGCGAACAAAGATGAGGAATTTGGTTGTTTTATCTAAATGTTTTGTGATTGATCCTGTCTCTATTAAGGGTGAGATTGAAACAAGCACCAACCCTCATTCCATCTAAAGCCTCGTCTAATACGTGATACTGGCAATGATAGATTACGGGATACAAAGACTGTATTGACAGGTGTTGCCATTCTTTAGATAAACACTGTCAATGAAGGTGTACTATCACTTAAATCAGGAAAGGAGGCACATAGAACGGAACGAAAGACACCCTGCTATAATTTCTGATAAAGAAAGGGAAGACGCAAGGATGAAAATATGTAAAAATGTATCCAAAATTAAGAATTATAATTTACGTTATTTCCTGAACCATTCAACGGATTAATTTATAAAGCTGTTGCTATAAGTGGATTCATTTATAAATAGAGAAATGTAAAATATATATTAAAATATATTAACTATTTTGTGAGCTATGAGATGAATTAACAATCTTTAATCAACTGTAAGCAGTACCTTACTATAGAAATATATGGCGCTATAGAAATTTGAATTTTCAGAAATCCTTTAAAGAAATCAATCAAATATAAAAGAAATAATCTTAAAGTTCGACATAGGATCGAAATCAACATTAATAAAGGAAACAAAGCAGTCATTAATATTTTGCTAAGAATGGAACATGTTTGGGACCGTTTAGTTAAAGATTAAGACCGTTAAGATTCTTCATTTTCTCGGTGTTTGAGATTAAAAATGTTGATTAAATTTAACGTTTTAATTTAAAAGGAAACATTGCATATAGCAATACTATCATAAAAATTACTTCCTTTCAACTAATCATACCTCTTACAACTTCAGCTACCCTGTTCCTAAAGCTTGATGGAGGACATTGAGACTCTTCCGCCAGCTTCATGATGATAGGGCAAGCGTAGTTGGAAATTTGTCTTTTTTATTTGTATCACCGAATCAAAGGAGCGACTTTTGTGTTCTTGTTCGAATAATACACTTTTTAAAGAAATTTGTTACTCTGTAAGTTACAAGACAGTCAGTGCGGAATTAAATCTTTATCTTATCACAAGCGATCGTGCAATAGCCTTCCTTTGAAAACAAAAAAGAAATTATACACTTTCTCGTGTATAACATTTACAATGATATTTCAAACCACTTAAAATTTATGCGAATATTGTGTTTGATCAACAAATTCTGCGTGATAATCGCTATTTATTTGTTACATGGTAAATAAGCTTTATAAATGACATTTCGAGAAGTCATATGACACCCTTTTGTTTGCGCACATGAAGTGATGAAGTTCGCCTCATCGCATGATGATAAGAGTCCTCTATTTCTCATTGCACATCATCCATAACTTTTCTATTGTGCCAATTAAAAGGATTCGATGATATAAGTGAATAGTAAAATTTATTGTGCATAGAAAAAAATTGACTTTATCTTTACATTCAGAGTTGATGCATTCAGAAATATTAGCAGTGATTTGTAGAAAACACCATAATATATGCCCTTACTTAAAGCGATAAGATATTTCTAGAATCTAAAAAGTTATATTATGGCAATCATTTTGTTGACTGATCCGTCATATATCCATGCGAAGAAATTTAGCATCAAAAATGGTAAAAGAACTTTCATAGAAGTTCTCTGGGCCGTATCAAATCACATATGAAGTCATCTTAGAAACTTACTGAAGATTCGGAATGAGAATCTCCTTTTTACAGAGCCAACAATGTATGTTACTTTCTCAATTGTCAGAGTATGACATTTGGATGAGAAATAGTTTTTTGCGACCTCTCCATCATCGAAGATTCAGATCCCCTGAGAATGTACCTCGAGAGCGTCTTTTCGCAGCTTTTTTTAATACTCTTCCCTTCTTCCCCTCAAGTTTCCCTAAGAAGAGTTCAAGCGTCATAAAACTTCATCTTACTCTCCAAACAATCACACACTACTCCACAACTTCTTCTCTTGTCATTTCCCAACCATTCCCCTTCTTCCCTTTGTGATTCCTTCCCTTCCTTATTCTCCCCGCCAATGAGGTTCCTCCTACCGTTTTCCATCCCCCATCTCCTCGCTCCTCCTCCTTTGGCACGCGGACTCAATCTTCACTCTGCTCCCTCCCTCAGACGTTCCTATGGCAACGGAGGAAAGATGGCGAAGAGGGGTTGAAAGGATGTAGAAAGGGTGGTTTTGTTAGAGCTGGTAAGTAAGGGCGCTGGAGGGAAGGGAGGATGAGGATTGGTGCCCTTTTTGTGCTGAGGTACGAAGTGGTAGGTGTAGGAAAGAGGGCTTTTTCAGAATCGATTGTATCGTCATTCTTTAATGCTTCATAATACAATTTTTATAGAACTTCCCCATAATATTTCCTATAAACCAAGCTTAGTATTATGCTCCAGTAAATGTTTTGAGTTGATTATTATTCTTGTCTTTTAAAAATTCTCATCGTTCCAGAGAAATTAAGTAAAAATAAGGTCTGTTTCCATGGAAAGTAAATGAGATTTAGTCAATCAAGTATTAATCTACTCGTATATGCAGTCAGTTTATTGGAGTAATATTGCGGCACTGCGCGGTATTTAATATGCAGTATCTCGCCTCAGAGCAACATAAGATTACACATTATTGAATTATTATGTCTTTTGCATGAAAAATTCTCCAATTCTGTTATTCTCTAAAGCTGTTTGTAAACCAGAAATTTCAACACTTCATACCTGACTCTCTATATATAAAGTATATATAAAGGAACATACTTAGTCATTTTCTTCATAGATGCTTCATACTTGAAATAAAATTCAATCTTTATACCTTAAGTATAGTTTAAAAAAAATTAGGTTATGTAAACACCTTTACTCAAGATCCAAGAAAATAATTACGGTATGGATTGTTGGAAATAAAGTTTGTATCTCTACCTTGAATATAAACGCGGATATCATAATGATTTTGTAGACTTTGAAAGTGTTAATACGGAATATGAGTACACATATATTTCTAAAAATCTCAGAAAATTATTTAACATACCGACTTTACTTTTTCGTTCCGGATTTGATAGGATTATTTTGTAACAGATGTAGTAGTATTGTATATAGTGCTTCAAACTTTCAGTACTACTATTCTGAGGTAATTTCGTACGTAGACCCACACCGGAAATGGAACCCGGGACCGTTTTCATGGAAGTCGAACGCGTTGCCTACTTGGCTATCCGGGAGCCTGTTTTATAACAGCCCTGTGATAGTGATTTACCATCACTAGATTCCTGGAAGTAATATTTTCTAAATTAAAAGTACAAATTAATTATTAATTGATATACAACTTTGTTTTTCGTTGTAAAAAGCTTTATCGATTCTACTTGAATTACTTTAATTTTACAGAGTTCCTCCAAGTGTTTTTCGATCTTTTAAACGTTTATCAATAATCAATAAAAAGTTACTGAGGGTGAAAAAGTATAGTTCATGACGCATACTCAGCTTCCTTGTGGAACTTTCTTAATATTTTAGTCATTGATATATGACATTATGATTTATGGCAATTATTAATCCTATATGTTTCTTCGTGAACCTGATTATATAATACTATTATTATGGTTTACACATAGGTATGCCAAGAATATCTCACTGTCCTATCTTTGTATTGTGCGCCTTTTCCGTCACCTTTTTCATCATCTCTCATATTCAACGTCCTTTTCTTTACTTCATGATCCCACTCTCTCCTTTGACACTCTCCAGATGCTCGTTTTTTCCTACCCTAGCAATCGCATCTCACCAGGAGAGATCTCATTTTCACGACGCAAGGGGCGTTTAGTCCGTAGGGAACGAGAGCAAAGGCAAGGAGTTCGAAGAGAAGGGAGGGCGGGGTGGGGAACGAGTGGGAGGAGGAAGTGCGAGAAAGCGGTGGGCTATTCGCTTCCGAGGCAGAGCTTGGCACACGGAGTATCAAGGAGTGGGAGTAAAAATTGATGCGGAGTTTTATGGCTCGGGACGATTCCTCTTTTGAAGAGGAAAACAAAAAAAAACTTTATGAAAATCAAGTGCCGGCACTTGTTTTTTATTCCTTTTTATCTCTCCCCTCCGTTTGTGCCGAGAATAGAAGGGGGAGACGATAAGAATGGGTATAATAATCACAATAATAATTATTATCATTGTGATTGCGTCCCTCACTTACCCCGCAGTTGAAAATGAAAAGAGGGAATCGTTTAATTTTTTTTTGAGAGTTGGAGTATGTCGTAAATGCGAAAATGTTATGAAATGGGGGTTTCGCCAATGGGAATGGAGATGAGTTTGAGGAGAAAGACAGAAAAAATACGGGACGGGTATTATGAATGACTCAAAGCAATTGGGTTATTAAGATGGAGGAAGATACAGATAAAGCGTTGGAAGTGGCGTTTAGTGCATCAAATGAAGAGTCTGCGGGAAGCGATCATTACAGTCGAGAAGCTTAGAAAATAAACCGCAAAATGTATTCACGGCGAAGAGATTTTCTGATTTCTATAACATTCTTCTGTATGTCGTAGTACAATTGGGAATTTGATCGCTTGTAAACTGGTTGGTTTGTAAATGATTTTCTTTTCCACTTCTGTGGTAAACCACTCTTTACTAACTGCCTGAAAATTTTTATTTTTGACCATCCTTTCTACTAAAAGCCTCATATCACTAGAGGAAGACTGTCATATAATAAAAAGCAATTGGAAACTAAGAAACAGATCTAAGGAATCATAGAGATAGGGAAGAAGATTATTTTATTTTTTGAGAATATGACCACAATGAATAGGATTATTCATGTAGAGTAGTATTTGCACTACCCTCTGTCGCAACATTATTATCTTTGGCACTGTGCATTGTAGGCAACTGCTCATTACATTTAGAAATTGAAAATAAAAATTTCTAATTATTTAGAAGGAATATCCTGCACCTTTATCCTTATTTTATTCCGTTTCGTTATATTTGTTCGAGTGCGAAATCTAAGTAATGGCATAATTAATGATATTCGTACTTTAACCAATTAATACTTTAATATTTGTAAATGTGTAATTGATTTGATTTATAAATCACCAAATCATTTTATTTATTTAGTTCTATCTTTAATTATTTGATCATAGGTAAGAAAGATTCATATTTATCAAATCACTTATCCTTTTCAGCCATCTTCACCCGAATTCAATTTGATTAATCTGCCGCTCGACGATATCAGAAAATAACGCGTTGATTATCACCGCTCATTAACAATGAAATCGATCCAATCACGAGAAAACTTGTTGCCACTGATTACTTTTACAGTAAATGAAGAGAAGAGCACGGGATGCAGTAAACTTTTCTCGCCCGGAAGTCGTAATTACACACTTGGTCCAAACTTCAAGAGTATAAGATGCATCCAAGAGGGAAAAGACGGGGAGAGAGGAAGAACAAAAAACCGAATCCTCTCTTTTAAAAGCACTTATTCATTTTCTATTTAAAAGAGGAAGAGAGGAGGGGAATGGGAAGTGAGCGGGGGCATTTTCATGCTGGTTATAGCGGTCCTGCTTATGACCTCGGGGCGTCGCTGCCCGCGCTGTGTAGCGTCGGACGAGAGGGAAGGGGGAAAGACAAAAAAATGAGGGAGGCGATGGGAAAGTGGTGCGGGATATATGACGAAGGGAATGAGGCTTGAGGGCTGGATAAGTGTGTATGCCAGCGCCAGTTTGGTTATCGCAAAAGCGAGGGGGGTGAGGTGTTGAAAGGGGGAGGGAAGAGGCGTGTCCCGAGGCGGTGAAGTCATTAACAGTGGCAGAAGTTGAATAACTCTCTAGACAATGGGACATCTATTAATTAAAAACAGCCCCAAAGACCCCCTTTTACCGCTTCAACTCCGTCCCTTACCTCCTCCTTTCTTACGCACACAGCAAATCTTCCTCCCCTCTCCGCCGGGAAAACCTTTTTCCTCCACTAATATTTTTTAATTCATCCCTTTCTACCTCTCTTTTCCCTTCCTATTATATTTTTTTCCTGCGTTGCGGGTGGCGACACGAAAATCTCTTATTTCTCCTCGTTATATATCTCGTTCAGAGCGCACCAGTTATTGCCCTTTTCTCTCCGCCTTTTCCCATCTTTCTATCTCAGCTTTTAACTTTTCGGCACTATTCTTTTTCTGTTTTCAAGTCCTCCAAATCTTGGCGTGTTTTCCCTGTTCCTCCTTTCACATCTATTTCCTTATTGATATTTTCTTTAAGGTTTATGTAGCTTACCGGCTTTCTTTCCTGAGTCGTTATCTCTCTTTACTTATAAGCCGTCGGTAGCTATTTTCTACGGATTCGCACAGTTTTTGGGCATAAGATTAATTGAAGTATATTCTTTTGCCATATGATTCTACTCTACTCCGTCTTAATCGTTCAGTAATATGTGTTTATTATATGACGAATGTGTATGATTATAATTTAAATGAAATTACGATCTTCCTCACCGAGTTCATTCCCTGAACTAGAGAATTCAAACCACGGTGGATGCGGTGTCCCAACGAAAAATATGGTCTGCGAAAATCTATTATTCCACCCTCGAAGTTATCTGTTTAATTATCAGTTACCTTCGCCAATGCTTGGTATACTTGCATGGTTTTATTTTCTTATGAGTAAAAATAACTCCATTTACTCCTTCTAAAGTAAAGTTTCTTTTATTATATATCTTTATCTATCTCTATGATCTCAGTTGCCGAGTGTTAGCAATGTAGTCCTCCGACGCCACGGTTCCGGGTTCGGGTCTCAGCTTACCGGAATTTTCTTGTTAGAAAATGAATTTCTGTGTCCTTTCATTGTTGGGTACTTATGTAATTTTTCTGTCACTTGATTTTTGTGGGGGCTTTAGGAAGAAAACAAAACGATATAAAACAATTATCGGTGTTTGCCATTTCATTTTCTGAATATATTACAGAAAATCTATAATCAGACTAATAAACAACTTACCTTAGATCTCGCATACCAGTCATTTCTCATTTATTTACATGTCCGTATTTCCTAAAAATCTTCGTAACTCCTATCCTAAAATATAGAAAGCCAACATCTTTTCTCTCTACTTGTCTATTCATTCTTGTCCCTCTATCTTCAAAAATCTTTCTCCATCTCCCTCTTTTTCCCTTTCTCCGCTTATCCTCATTTCATTCATTTCGCAGCATCGGCTCTGTGTACTCCCCTCTCTTCTTTTCCAAGGAGCGAAGCACGATATTTTTTAAATTTCCATCCTTAAACTTCCGCTCATCTCCCGTTAAGGTCGCGTGTCAAAGATTTCCAATAAGGTACGTAAAACATACGCCTGCTTGATGACGACGTTAGGTTCCATTACATGCGATGATATCGGATAGCAGATTTTTTGCCAAGGGTGTTCCCAACGTTAACAGCAATTGTCGTTTGTCGTTCAAAGAAGGAAAGGCAAAAGAAAAACATCGGTTTATCCACAAAAATCCTGCCGTGAAGTTGCCCCCCAGCTCACGATCTTTTCTTGTGTCGAAACGGTTTTATAGGGATATATACTCATGTCACAGTTTTACTTCGCCCTCTCCCCTCTTCATTCATCGTTTCTATGGGTAAAGATTTGTGGTGGCTTAGAAGGAATATTGAAGAGATGATCATCCATTGAAGGCTGTTTTGAAAGAAACAGGGTCTTGGTTTTAATTAAGGAAAGAATGCCGAAGATGTATACAAGAGAACGTATAAGAAAATTTCTCAAGTCCTTCCAAATGATCTTTTCTTAATTACGAGCTGGTTGAAAAGAAAATAACGTTTGAGAGACCTTATTTACTCATCGAAATGGATGGAAAAAAGTGGTATTCCATGCACAAAAGAGATTAGTAGATTTTTATTAATTTATTATCTAATATTTTAATGTCCTCAGTAACATCCAGTAATAGGATAGTTATAATGGGATACCCTAAAATTGATTCCCTAACATTCTCTAACGGAAAAATACGGTTAGCCGGTACTCGGATCCGGGATCTTGGTATTGTAAGGTTAAATGATGGATAAAATGATTATTCGGCGCTAATGTTTAATTATTTTGAATAAGTGTCTCATGTTTTCAGAGCAGGGAGACTTTAATTAGTGGATAGAAAATGAAGCTGATCAGCTTCAATTTATTTGGAAGCAGAAGAATAAAATTAGGTTTGTATAATTTAGTTAAATTCTGAGACCTTTCCAACTTATTCTCCGCGGATAAATGCAGCTCTCTTATTTTCTCTCCATTATTTCCACAAGGAGAAAAAATTGAAAAGACGGAAAGAAAAGAGCTCTTATTTGAAACAATCTTTTCATCTTCTTCTTATTTATCGCCCTCTTGCTTTTCCCTTGCGTATTCCCTCAGATTTTTTTCCGACTATTAAGATAAAATCATTCTCCTCTTAATTACCCATCCTCTTGTTTTAATTTTTCTCCTTAGCCAATACTTTCTCACGCTCTGCTGTCAAAGAGCCGTTTCTTTATATAATTTTCCCCTTTTTTAACGTCCCGTTTCATCGCTAATGTGGCCTCCCTTTTCTTGAGCGCTATTCGTTCTCGCAGCCCTTCTGGCAATCCCACTCCAAAGCCCCAATTTATTTTCGTTTCTCAGCCAAAATCCCCTTTTCTTTAAGTTTTTTCAGCTATCTTTTTGTCCAATGTAATCGGAGCAGGTCGAGAATGGGCTGTCTCTTGTCTCAAGAGTTGAGAACCAAAATGGACTCATTCCCTTCCGTTTTTGTAATCTCAAATTTTCGAAACAATTCCTGGGTGCGCTCCCAGAAAACTTTTCCTCTTTTATTTTATGTTTGAGAGAAATGTATTTTTGATATTTTTAGATTCAAGGCTGCGTTCATCACGTTTGTATTTTAATTTTAAATCTTAATAACTGTGGAAACCAGTAACAAAAACTCATTAATTAGAATAATCGATGCGTACCTTCTGTCATAATTTTTAAAAGGAACGTTGGTTGATGTTTTTCGAAATTGACAAAAACGAGTTTGAATCACTTACAAATCCTTATTTAGGCATAAAGATATAATTATCGCAATGTTGAGCTGCATGTACACTAATTTAAAGTTCATAAGAAATAATAAACCTTAACGCTTTTCGATGAATAATTCGTTCAAGCTAAGTGTATTTTTTCCTTGAATATACTTAATTTACGAAAGTGAAGTAATTTCTGCAATCGTTTCATATATTTTCATGCATTAAGAATGGGTTCTATATGTTTTCAAATCGAGATAGATCGAAAAATATCATTCCCGAGGATCAGACATTTCGCCGTGTAAAATGAATTGTATCAAGCGATAATTGGTAGAACTTTATGATAAATAATGACAGAGCTAGAACAAATTCCACAAAAACTTGTGGAATTGTGGAAAATGCACAATTTTTGTCATTAAATACTTAATTATTTAATGACAAAAAGATCGATAAGGCAAATAGATGGTTATAATAATAAGACAACAGTCACTCCAGAAATATCAAAGAAAAACTTTTATTGTGTGATTATTTATTATTGAGTGTTTATTTCCTCCTATTAAATACTTACTTATAAATCGTAGTGTAGCAGTAGATGAATGGGCTGGGGTGTGTTGAAGTATAAAGGTATACTTCACCTGTAAACCTTAGTGCTACTTCAGTTTGAGTTACTGTGGAGGATAGATTTCCTAAGATTATTGTGAGGGAATTACCGATAGCCATGTGGGTAACGCGTTCGACATCGGTGGAAGAGGTTTCGGGTACGACTCCTGGTGGGGGCTCCCGTGCGAAATGACCTGAGCTGTCGAAGCAATTTTAAAATTACTACTACTATGATTATTGTGAGGTTCGAATGTGATTGTGGTACTTCTAATCATAAACTCTCTACACAAAAGTTTAGCGCTGATGAAATTTCTTACATGTTAAGATGATAAAGAAACGAAATTCAATTTTATTCGCTTACATGTGTATCTATAACTCCGCGGTAACATTTCCGTGGCATTTTTCATCAGTACTATGAAATACATACGATATCTTTTATTACCGGTACGTATTCCCACGAAAACAAACACTGATTTAAAGTTCAATGAAGTAATTCAAGTTGTTTTGAAAGCCGATATTGTCCGGGTCTTAGCAAGCTCAAAAGACTGAATTACCGATTCCACTTGAGAGAGCAGTTGTGTTGTTTCGTTGAAAAAAATCTCAATCAAAATTCCATTTTCTCTGTTTTGCCGAGGCTTTTGTATTTTTAAGTCGCGAAAGCGGTGTCTCCATTGTTTTCGTCTCAAAACCCCTGCAACGACTTTTCCCAGCGCAATTTATTTTGTGTGGAGGGACAATAGCATTTGGCATCGCCGAGGGAGACAGACTGATGATGTAGAGGTTAAGGACGATAACGATTCTTTGAGAGATTGAAACAAAAGGGAACGTGATAGCGGTCTTAATTATGAGTGATAAAGCTGTAAAATTAGAGAATAGGCCGATATTCTATGGTTGTTTAGGAGGTAATGTTGATGGCATCGATGAATAATGAAAAGAAATTTCAGAAATCTCCTAGGATAGCTCGTTGAAAAGTAGCATTAGGTTTTAAGTTACTATTAAGTTTATTTACCATTTAAAGATGTTGAAAAATGAATCCTATACTACTCCCGAAGACAATGTACTGGATAAGGACTGTGAAAATTACATTATGGCATTAATGCATTACATGACGTCCGTCAGAATAATGGAAATCAGTATTATCGTCGATCTATAAATGTTATTTGAAGGGCTTCTTTAAGAAGTTAATTTGGGTAATCCACTGCTTTTTGTCTCTATTATCATGTTTTTAATAGAAAAACTAGATATTAGAAACAAGGAGAAGTGTATCATACATATATCGTCATTGTGACTTGAAAAAAGTCCATTGTAAGAGTGGTCTCCTAAGATTAAAATTCGCCTAATGAAGTCGTTATTATTATTTCTATATTTTTGGATCTTAAACACTTGGGTTTAGAGTTTCAGTTGATATCTCCTCGTTTGACGAGTAATGCTTTAACATAACTTATAATTAAATTAAGATTTTTGATTAGAAGAAAGATGATTTTTCTCTTTTCTAATATTGGAATAATCTTGTAACGGGTCGATGGATATGGGGAGCATTATCAAAGAATACTGTGAAGTTAGTTTCAACATTTATGGAAATCTTAAGTAAACAGTTCAATAAAAAGGTAACACATTAGGGTTGTTTACGAATAGTTAATAAAGTAGGAATAGAAACGATCATGAAATAAAAGTATCATTCATCACGTTTTTGTTTGTTATTGGTTTCCAACTGACGTAACTTGGCCCTCGAAGTTAAATGCTCTTTCGAAACTTTCGGCGAGAAATTTTGTTTAAGAGTCGCTGTATATAAAATTATAGCTCCAACCTTTCGATATCTATTACATTTTTCCGGCCGAGACGTACCACTTGCTCTTTTAACTCGTCTACAGCGCGGCGTCTGCTGCTGCCAGGGGCGCCATTTTTCTCCTTTTATGGTTTCCTCAGCATCCGCATTCCGCCGCGGGGTTCCTTTATTTCTCCCTTTCTTCCACTCCATCTCTTCGTTTCCCGCAAACGGACCTTCACTTCCAATTTATTCACTTTTTCTCGCCCCGACACCACCTGTGTTTCCATATCCCATTTCTCCTTCCGCTTTCCCCTTCACAATGTCAATATCCGCGCTATCTCACCCCTTTTTTATTGCCCGATTCAATACCCGTATTATTCTGAACAGAAGCGTTAAGCGTATGGAATTCTTCCTTGAGACAGTGGACGAAATTTTGTCATATTTTCATTGCATTTCTCTAACTTCTCTGCCAGAAATAAGGCTAATCTCTTACTCTAACGTTAAACTGTTTATTTATAATTGCGGAGCACCACTTCACAAGCTTTTACGAATTTTATTTATTTTGTTCAAATAACGCAGAAGGTAAGTTTCACACATTGAAAATATTTGTTTTTATTGAAACAGTTGTGGAATTATTTTACTTTAGTTGGATTTTTACGAAATGAGAGACCTCGAAAAGAATTTCTAACTTTTATATGCTAGTTTCTCTAACTCTAGTTTCGAAGAATATTTATCACTATTTTACAGGAAAAGATTGCGGAAGCAGTAGTCAATGCGTGCGTAAACGTATATTTGGATTGTTATACGAGTACTTTATTAGTTTGAAAACCAAATCTAATTTTTCCAAGTCCACGTTAATTAGTTATTTTTAATGTGATCATGCGAATACAGCCCTGTCATTGGTTGTCAATCTGGAAACCATAATATGCTGTCGGCAAAACCTAGGTAGAGAAAACAGACGCTGGAAGTTATTCACTTTACATACTACTTCGAATTATTAGATGAATTCAATTAAGTGGAAAGTAAATGATCCCGAATCAAACATGAGCGTAAAATAGGGTACCATGTACATCGTAGTGACACAAATTAGGATTGGCCGGAGCGGTCTATTACTATTATTACTATTAAAGTGTATGAAATGGATCTTTTGTTCTTGACATATCAATAATCATGTAATTATTTTTATTTATTTTTTTAATTAAAATTTGCATTGCAGTTTGGCCATTTAGCCAGGTGACAACGCTGAAGGGAAGTATAACATGTTAATTTGAAGGCTGCCTGGCATTCGCCCCAGACGGGAGGGAAAACCCTCCAAAAACCTCCCATAGGCAGTATATGAATAATATACATAACATATAATAATTAGACATGTGTGAATATAAAAATACATGATACGCATTACATCATATAAAATTTAACAAGTTCGTCAAGAAAATAATATTATACATTAAGTAGAAATAGAAGTAACTAAGTAAGATACATGTTATTTATCTATATAGTCGTATGTACAATGCTGCATGGCATTTCATGACAGGATATCATACAAGAAATCTATATACATCTTGATTTTATCCTTTTTTAACGTTTTAACATTTTTCGGCATTGGAATGAGAACTTCTCCAGGTAAATCATTCCAATTCCTAATACCTATATTAACAAATTAATATTTCGCTAAATCCATTTTCTGCTCGCGTTCCTCGATTTTTAAATTATGATTTCCGCGTCCAATCTTACTCGGAGTACGCAGTTCATCCTAACCCTCTTCGGAATTCCATGCCTTATACATTCCGGCTAATCTAAGTCTTCCTTCTCGATTCTAATGATTCCCATTTCATATGAGCTAGCATTTTACTTACAATTTCGGTTTTCCTGTGATTGCCAAATACTATTTGTCCTGTTTATCCTTGCAAACATAACTGCTAATACAAGGCAATGAAGCACTCTGATTAGAACCCGAATTAAGACAACCCTCATTTCAGTTGATTTACTTGTTGTTGAGAGGATAGTAATTGAAAGAATAATTTATCATTCTTTTTCTTATTTATTGAAAGAAAGAATAATGATCCAGAAGATCACGAGAATACTCATTTCAACGGAATCGATTAAAGAAATACTTCTGATGTACTAACTTTTCATCTCCCTTCCTCCATCAGGCATGATGTTGAGGATGTCAACCGAAAACTACTCTAGTTTAATTCTGGTTAATACAATAGAGGAATGGTACAATATTTTTCTTCTTTATGCTTAGCGTAAGAATCACCAGTAAACCACCAGTTCATTTGAAAGCTTTCTGTTCATCTGGAAACATTTTACTCATTGAAATTTCAAACTATTAAACTCATTCAAATGATATAATTATAAATAATAAAGGCAAAGACGGCCTTATTTATAAACTTATGTTATATGAATACCATAAAAATTCCATTTCCTTCCATTCAATATCGAACCATCACATTATTACCTTTGAGGAAATTAATGCCCTTATAAATCGAACTGGGAACGAAATATCATACTGTCGATAACAGCACTCGCAAAACGATGCAACTTAAATTCCACTTATCGTTAAATTGCATTCTGCGCAATCAAAGGGCATTACATTTCGTATTTATCAGATTCTATAAATCCTACACTTTCCCCACGAAAAATGACAAACGGCTGAAATGTCAGTGAAAATTCCCTCGGAGTGTTTGTGTCCCTTTTGGCACCCGTTATCTGCACCCTAACGCATCCCGCCCCTCAGCCGCACAATGCACAGTCCCTATCTCCCGGGTTATTTACTGTCCCTCCAAAGTGGCCACGCCATCTCCTCGCTCTCATCGCCTAATCCAATCTCAGCAATGGAACCAATTACCACTCGACTGGGCGTAGCGCATACGACGGTTGAGTCACTTGTGCTCACTGGTATCTGGGGATCATGGGACAAACATATGTATACTGTCACTCTGCAGATTGAAGCTGTGGTTCACACACTATTTGATCAAGTCGAAAGGGGTGGAAAGATATAACGAGTGAAGGCTATGAAACTATATTTATGCACGCATTTACGTTTGTGTTCGAGCGACGGAGCAGCAAGCGAGCTCACAATCCGGAAATGGAATGATTCCTCCGCAATCATCTGAAATTACAATCAAAACTTCTGGAATTTTGCATAGTGCGCGGTGTAAAATAATACATGAATATTGTCAATCACTGAGATACGAATCATTTCAGAGATGTCATAAGGACCATTTTAATCTTTGAGAGGAACTAATGCATCCTTCGAGTACGGCATAATGCCTTTATTTTGCGCTATAGTTCTGCTACGCTAGTTTTCTCCGGATGAAACTCGCCTATGTGAGAAATTGGATGGATGGTTGAGTTAGAGGTGAAGGTTTGATAACATCGATTACACATGGAAATAACAACTATTATAATAATGTACAACGGAAATAACATCTGTTTTATTTGTTAAGTACTTTATTTTACATCAAAGAAACGAATTTTCAAACAGCTGCTTAATGAAATAATTAATTGATCCCAGCAACGTTTGAAATCTGCTTTTTCTTTCTTTTCTCATCTTTTTTCATCTTTTCAATTTTTGTACCTCTAAGTAGTTGCTGGCAAATTATAAAAATAAGGTAAATTACAGGCTCAGCATATCTTGAAGGGTGAAAAATACTTTTATTTATCAAAAAATTAAACTTATAACTTATAATAATATGATATAATTAGTAATAGATATCAAACTTCAAAAGAATAATTGCGTAAACTAACATTTTCGTTCTCTGAACTAAAAGTTGCATAAGCTATTTCTTTCGCCGCTATTGTCTAAATTCCATGAAAAATATCATGGTTGAGGCTCGCAATAGTCATGTGGGTAACGCTTTCAAGCAGTTCCAGTTTCGATTCCCGGCGGGGACCCATGTGCGAAATGACCTCAGCTGTCGAAGCACTTTTGACAATACTCCTACTACAACATCACGGATTTGATAACACTATCCTTCAACCCACATTTCCTGTAAAATATTTATATTAGAAATAAATATCCATAACTTGGAATTAATCCAACTACTTAGGAAGCGTTGAACAAATTTCTTCTGAAATTATTTCCAGCTTCGGAATCTATCTCTATTATACGTCCGGCTGCTATAAGACATAGGGTGAACGCCAAGCGGCAGAGCTTACATAGGAATAATTCGCGGCTAAGGACGTATTTGTTAAACCACTCGCTATGTTTACTCGGCACATCCCAAAGGGGCCGTGGAACAGTGGGATACATCATTCAGTCTCCTCCCTCGAGACTACTAATGTATTACAACATCTCACTGCTCCCGTCACCTCCCCCAACCAACCCCAACCCCCCAGGAATCGATCCCAAGCATCCATCATTTGCCCTTTCCATGCCCTTCCATACATCCCCCGCACACCGCACAAGAATAGCATTCACCATCCCTTCTCCCCTCCGCTCGTGTTTGCGTGAGTCTGATTGTTTGCCCCCCAACCTTCGATTCGATCTCTTTTTTATGTCCTCTGCCCTTTTCCACGTGACAGCGGACTCCTCAGGTCACGCTCGTGCCGTCACGAGCGGGGAATGAAAGATGGACCCTAGTTTTAAGGGGTCCAGGGAGAGAAAGGGAGCGTCTGGGAAGATGCGGTGGGTGGGGGCGAGTAGCGATACGGTCATGTGCGGCGGAAACGGAGTAACAGAAAGCTCCGTCGTCGTTAATGCAAGCATCGGGTCTTTTGTCGTCGCACTCCGTGGATGTCGGCTGTTCGCTTGGGGAGAGAGAAGTTGGGAAACACTTATCTTGCGAGTCGGGCAGAGGGTTCGGTTTTGTGTGAATGAGATGAGGGGTTTCTCCAGATATGGGAACTGGGGTTCGAAGGGGTGTGAGCGAGGGCGGTTGTATTTATGTGTCGGAGGGAGTGGGACACGGCGATAAAGATGTACTATCGTGGAATTATTAAAGGGTACTCCTCTATAGCGCCCGTGCATGAGAAATTCCGAATAGTATTAACTGAAGAGGGAATATTTCCATAGATGAACTGTTTAACTTTTATCGACTTTTCAGTTTTCATAACATTTACTTTACGGCCATGTATTTGTTTATTTTGCAGTTGAGTTTTGCGGCTTTGCAGTTTTTCGATTTAGCAGTTCTCAATCTATTCAAGCAGCTCAATCTATTTAATTTTCAAAATAAGTTAACCCAAGTAACTTATTGAATGAAATTAACTACATGTACAAGATAAAGTTTTATCTTTCAAATAAAATCGACTCTATCCGGCCGTACTTCGTGGAAAGACATTTTGAAGTAAAAGAATAAGACTTGGTGATTTCCACAAAATATATTTAAAAACACTACCGGTTGATGATGGCTGTTCGTCTTATTCTTTTACTTTTATCTTTCAAATTTATGAAGGTGATGTTAATATTAATACATTTGTCAGAATTGCCATCATAGTTTCGACTTGATTTGTCCAAGTTCTGGAAATATCTACAGTTTTTTCGCTCTCATTCATTCTCGTTAGACGTGACGGCTTGAGTTGTGACTTGGTGGAACTTCTTCATAATCACAGAGAAAGAAAAACTCACTTTAATAGAGTCCACAAAATAATTTTTAATGATAATCGACCTAGGTTTCGTTACAGCGTAGTGAGTTCTTCTTTCTCTGTAATTCTCGTTAAAAATTAAAATCAGTCTGTTTCGTTTGGTGGATATAAGCTGATTTTCGGTCCTGTTTAAATCGCGTGTTGCGACAAAATTGTCATTAATGGTTACGTGTACATACCTTATAGTAGTAGTGCTGTTAAAAGTGCTTCGGCAGCTGAGGTCATTTTACACGTAGGTCCCCGCCGGGAATCGAACCCGGGACCGCTTTCATCAAAGTCGAACGCATTGCCCATTTGGCTCTCCTGGAACCTGTATAACATATAATTACTATTAAAATTCTTTAAAATATCTATGTTGTAAAATGTCTTAAGTTTTCAGTAACTGAATCCAAAAAGGCGTTCCTTTGACGATTGCGGCCATCCGATGGATATCAATTACATAATATCAACAGATAGAGAGTTTCTGTACTTCCTGAGTATAAATGGAGAGGTAAACATTAAAGCTTTCCTGTTTAATTTGCATTTAAGGCTGGAGCAACTTCACCGTGTTCGATACGCGCGGCATACGCCCCCTGTCAAACGTGAGGGTTCCTATCAATTATCCCTTAAGGATAAATGAGCAATCCGCCAGTAGCTGGGCCTCTGGTCAGTGGAGCGAATGCTCTATATTGCCCGTGCACACGTTCCGAATCATTTTCCATCGCACCACATCTCCCACTCTAAGATCCCAGAATCAAATCATCCCTTGCGAGTCCCATCGTAGCTTTAGCGTCTTCATTCCAATGATTTATGCGGCGGGCACGCGATATGATGGGGGAATGACTGCGGAGGGAGTGAGCGCTGAAAAGGCGGGTATTGCTGGGGAGGGGCGGGTGTAGGTGCGTGCATTGTGGCCCCGGGGGCGGGAGGAGTGGTCCCACTGCGAAATGCGTGCTCTCTCACGGGCGAACGGCCGCTCTCGATGGCACAAACACGTGGCGAAGAGGTTAGAAAATGTTTTGACCGGTGAAAGCGAAGAGTTCTCGTCATGAGAGTCGTCACAATAATGACGCAAGACCCGTGGCTTACGACACTGAACATTAAAGAAGTATTGGACGGCTGAACGTGCGATAAAAGCCTCGAGTGGCTATTAATTCGGCTTTTTCGCCACTCCCCATTTATCACAGATGCAGCCATGTATTCATGGGATTTGTATTGCTACAGAATTATCATCAAGAAACAGAATGGGGCAGTTATTTGTTATGGAAATTTTTTTATGAACCGGAATCATAGCAATTACAAAGAGGTGCCGAATATTATTTCGATTCCTATTTCAGGAGAACCTTTAAATTTGAAAAGAAACTGCGAATCAGATATCTTATCATATTATGTTTATCTCATAGCTTCACGTGTTTTCGAAGAATTCATCTAAACGCTCGATACATGGGAGTGTATTAAAGTTTAGAACTCAAAAATATCACTAATCCCTTATTGAAAACTAGCTAGAGTAGTGGCGACTTAAGGTGCTTTTAATTATGGGTCTAGAGCGTTGCCTATGAATTACCTCTTGCCAAAATAAAACAGAACTTGTTCTAGATTTAATTCGTCCGTTTATTAACGTGAAGAAGAATAAACAAACCCTATATTTTGAATTATTTATAATAGAAAAACTGCGTATGCACCATATAATGGGAAAGTTTTAGCCGTATTTTTTTGCGCGACAATATTTTTAAGTAAATCATTGAAATATTTGCATAAAACTTCTAATATTATCAGCAACCTTTATTGACGTCTATAATTGTTAATATCTGATTATTGGGATTCATTTTTTTTAAATTTCAATAAAATTTTAAATGTAACTGAATTTACCGCTAGGGAAACAAAAATCCAAATCTTCCGATTCCGATAGTAACTTATACCATATCTAAATCTTAAAACCAAGCTCAAAAATTCAGCTATAAGCGTTATCGCTTACTGTCTTGCAACATCTTAATATCAAAACATAAATTTTAGTTGTTTGTGTTCCACGTAACTACTTACCTCAGAAAAGAATTGTGCACTGCTATTCATCGCTAGCTATTTCACGTAAAATGGTTTGTATTACTTGTTCAGTGTTTTAGTAGTATATTTCACACAGTCAGCGATGCGACCATTTTCTATACATTTTTCTGAACATTTGAAAATGAAAGCATCAAATATACGTAATAGCGTATCTGAAATAATTGAGCCCTGCATTAAGACTTGTTTTACGAGAATGATTTATCGAAGCATTTCATTATCATTTCTTTAACGGAAAAAGGAACCCCGAATTATATCATTTTTAATAAGTTGGACTGTCTCAGACACTAACAACGAACTCAAAAAACAATGGCCCAAACCGGTCAGCCGGGACTCGAACCCGGGAACTCAGTGTTGGAAGGCTAGCGCACTAATCATTCCTCCAGCGAGGTCAGCGTAATTGCGAATAACCTCTGTTTGATTGATAGCTACGTGTATCTATCGTAAAAGTAGTAATTTTAAAAGTGCTTCGACAACAAAGATCATTTCGCACGAGGGCCCCCGGAATAGAACCCGGGATCGCTTTCATCGAAGTCGAATGCGTTATCCACATCGCTATTCGGATGCCCCTATCGTATTAATAATAGCTTTCAGATATTCCTACGTATTTTAGAGCCATTCAGTGAAAACTCCGACGAGCTCATCATAGAGTCTCTTATATATAGCAATTTAAACATGTTCATATTAAGATCTGTAGCGTGAATTATCCAAATATTTATAATTTAAGAAATGATGTTCAAACACCAGTTATTCGTTGCCAAAAAGCCTCCTCTCTAAAAGAGCTAACGTCCGTCACTCATGAATAACAACTAACGGCTTGAAATGCTTTTGAACATCCAGTCGCGTGATCGTGTCTTCTGAAGGCCTTGCGGCTATTAAGTCTAAAAGATCCAACTCTTTGCATTTAGGGTCACTTTACCTTATTCTCATGCAAATGGCGACGCTTTACTCAATTGTCCCTATTATGTCCTTAAGATAGCGCTAATGACACATTTTTATGGGATGATTACCATAATTTTGCTGAAATGTTATGGAGATTTATCGTAAAATTTCCCTATCATTTTCCTCTTGAGATACTCGGTGGATAGTTTATGTGTACATATGGAACTATTGAAATTGGTCGAAATTGCAGGTTTACATTTATTTCAGGAAATGGGTACGAATACTATTCGTCATTTTCCTTTTCATCAAGGATATTGAATTGTGGACTGAGCTTAATCGTAAAAATGGGATTTTAATAAGCTTTATGAACTACAAAGGGATCCTTATTACTAATCAGATTTCATAACGAGTCAGAAAGGGTTCAAGAATTATTCCTTACACATCTTCCGAGTGCAATCCATAGCTGAATTTATTAGAAAAATATGAGTACTAATTGAAATTTGATCAATCTTGTTAGTGAAAATAAGCAACGAAAGAATTGGCCTAAGTATTATTATCTTGCTGAAATGGCTTAATGAAACACAAACGATTCCTCTTCGGTAGGCCTTTAATTGTCGGTAAACTAATACATTTGTCGCTTAAGGAGAGGTTAGATCAACTGATCAATTATTGCTGAAACAAACAATTGCTTTTTTTCATCATATTACGAGAATATTTCGCTTGATCCAAATTATTCTTTTCCAAAAATTCTTCTTTTCTGCCAATATCCATAATTTATGGCTATGAATTCAATCAGAATCTAGATATGGCGTAATGACCTCTTTATAAGGAACATATTCCGAACTTTTCTGATATATTCAGTTGAAAATGGGAAAATGGCTAGTGAAAATAAGCTTTTTCTAAAAAAACTATCTCCATTAGAGCCCATAATTTAAAAATTTTCGTATTTCTCGTTCGATTTCATGAAATTATTCAATATCGTGACTCAGTGGTATGTAAGACATGTTATCTCAAGTCTATTTTAGATTTAAATGACTCAAGGCATCAAATTATGGAAATTGAACCTCACTGATTGCTCTTAAAGGTTTCTTTTTCAACTCTCTAAATAGAAAATTATTCTTCTATTTTGTTTTATTCTCTCTAGATTTCATCTTTTTGGAAACCGATCTGTTATACGCACGAGTACTCGAATTTTCTCCTCTATTTTTCTGGGAGTGATAATTATTATTAGATTTTATTTTCAACTACAGATAGTTGAGGTATAATAAAGATATATTATTAAATGTTTCAGAGAAATATAAAGAATTTCAGATGCCATCTGAATTCCATAGTCCAAATGTATGTGATGAAGGAAGCCCTTTCTCCTACACCGGATACGATTTCCTTCTTTTCTCATGAGTACCATTCGCACCCCTCATAACATTATCCTCTTTCAATATCCCTCACATCTGCCTGGACCATTAAGGACAACTAATGTGTACCAATATAATCGAGGACCAGATTTTTACGAAATAATCGAACGAAAACACTGTATATGCTATTTTTCGATATGATTTTGAAATACGTGGTAAAAATTGACGTCCAAAAGTAAATAATAATTGGGATGAATGAAAGTATTTATTGAAAGGAAATTTTTATTTAGATTACTTCCTTTTTTATGATTAGAAACTTTTACAGTAAACAATTCTTCAATCAATATATTTTTTATGGTTTACATTCTAACATCTTGATGTACAATAAATTTAATGTACGACCTTTTTTTACATATTTGGAGCTATTTCAGCAGAAACAAGAGGATTTAAGAGAAAATAATAGCATTATCAATTTAATTTTATTAATTGTTTAATATAATCCAGAGAAAGTTAAATAGCTAACTCCGTAGAAAGTTAAGTCCTCGTGATGTCTTTGTCAGGGGCCCAATCGCTTATGCTTTTTGAAAGCTATTGAGCTAAGCCTAAGCTAAGATTAATGTTTGAAAACTATCTAACAGAATAAGAATTAATCAGTCCCTGATAGGTCTTCATTACCTTTGTCTTTAATACTCATCGATATCCAGTAATAAAAATTAGAGAGCGTACTTACAGATTACTTCTATATAATATATACGTAAGTATGCTATATCGAGAAAATAAGAGTTTTTTCTAAAAGAGAAATTGATTTGATAAAATATCTCACGAGCAGGGAAACTCTAATTTTAGAATTCACCTTTTCCTGTGAGACATCTCATCTATCGTAGATTGTCTTCTTATTTTCTGTATCTATGCTTGATGTGCATCGACATAGAAAGTAGAATTCATTCAGCTTCCACGGTGTGGGATTGACGGAAAATCCTAAGGTATTATTCCTTCATCTAGAATGAGGGAAATGTTGTAAACTTCGCACTTAGAGGTATGGGCCTTAAAATCCAAAGATGAACAGAAGTTAAAAAAATATCGAAATGACTGGAACCTAGGTCCCCCACTTTCCGGAGAGGTTACTCTAACCACTAAAATACTATGCCAAATAGTGTTGTAGTGGTATATGTGTTGGCACCATTTTGTAACTGTATTGTAATAATATTTGGTATGTTACTTTAGTGGTTAAACACTTCCTTGGAAACTAGGAGACCTGGGTTCGAGTCTCAGTCGAGTCGATATTCTTTGCTTCTGTTTATCATTGAGAATATTCTCATCGTTTTAATTATGCCGTTTCCTCCTCATCCTTGGTGCTGATTTCACTCTTTATTATTCATTTTATCATTATCACCTCCTCATTTACAATTTAAGATTACCCTTATATTATTATGGAATTATCTTACTGGAATGCTACGTATTTTATCCTAGTATATTCAACCAACGAGAAAAAAATGGAGAGTTGGTGGAGTTGGAATGATGGTCGTAAGTTTCATGTCGGTTGGCTTTGTAAGCAAGGAGAACAAGAGGTACACTGAAATATTAATAGATATTCATTTCAATGGGGTCTCTCTGAAGGATTAAAGCTTCGGCAAACGAAATGTACTCCTAGCTCGTTTAAACATTTTAAACACGTTTGCCAGAAACCAAGTATGAGAGAGTATATACCGTTTGTCCATTCATCCATACTCTAATAGCATATCCTGTACTTTTATGTTCACACACATTTTTTATCCGTATTGTATGCGATCTTACATTTCCCATTTCGCGCCCTCTTCGGAGCTTTCATCATAATAGTTCCAACTCATTTGGTATCTTTCTTTCGGATAACATGCCCCTCTCTTTGATTCCTCTCCAACCCCCCTCTAGCTCTCATCTCCACATATTTGCAACTTGCATTCACACATAATTCGTGTGTTTGTAAAGAGCAGAAGTAGTTGAAATGGTGGGAAAATATTTTAGCATCGTTCCCGTCATCCACTCGAGGCTTAATGGCTTTTATGCCCTCTTCGAATGGGATAAGAGAGCAAGGGTGAATATATTCGCGTATATTTCCTTCCCGATCTTCTCTACCCTTTCTCTTCTGCTTCTGTATCTCTTTGTCTGCCGTTTTTGTGCTTCTTTTTCGACTTCTTTTTAAGTATTATTTGTAATCTATTTAAAGTAAAACGGTTTCCGTAGAGATTATTGAAATCGGCAAATAATTTTAAATGTCTTATCCGCAAGTGTATTGAAGCTATCTTTGATCGATATATTGATGCCGTAGGGTTCACAGCCCTAGCCTAGGGAAAGCCAAGGTCCCAGGTTCGAAACCTGGTTAGGGCACTGTTGTTTGTGTTCGTAAAAGGTTAATTTTAAGAATAGCCTCATTAAACAATTCGTCTGATAAAGATATGATTATTATTATAAAGCATAGAACCCCAGGTGACTAAGGATGATTCAAATATAATGAATATGACAAGTCGTAACCTCGTCGAAGGCCATCACTAATGAGTTAAATAGAACTTTGTAATCTTCCACAGAGTATTTTATAATTAGCGACTAGTTTCGCTGGCAATGCAGTATTATCAAGGCTTGATAATGCTGGCGAAACTAGTCGCTAATTATAAAATATTTTATGGAAGATTACAAAGTTTTATTTTATTTCATGAATGAAATTCAAATTTTATACTTAAGCAAGAACAAAATTTTACTTTAAAAATTTTAACCAAATACCCTTCGGGTCACTTGCCTGTCGACGGCTTGCGACCTTCCCATTTTTAAGTTTCTGTCCAGTTGTTCACAAAGTCGGGTGTTCATTCGGGGGTGTTCATCTTCTAACGTAGCCATGGAAAAACGAGTGAAGGTTTGACTTACTCTTATCTGCAGCGAATGATAGCAATCTAGCTCCTTTATCCTGCTGCCGCATGTCTCCGAGGCCTGAGTCGCAGTTACAATCGTATGTATCAATCAAAATAATTAATTTTTGTCCATCAATGAGTGATTACATAAAGCCATATGAAAAACTTAATTCAATGGAAAAAATAAGAATGAAAAATGTCACTAACAAGACTCGAATCCGTGTCCTCTACGTGTAGAATAGAATAGATTTAATAAACGGGCATAAAAATGCCCTCTTTCTATAGGATACATAAGAAATACATTGAATACATAAAAAACATACATTTTTTATGTATTCAATGTGTAAGTTCTACACTCTAACCACTGCACCAACTCATTCCACGATGTATAAATATCTTAAAGTTATAATAACAAAATTATTTATTACAAATTAATTATGGCACATTTGCAGAAACCTCGTTTCTTTTTGCTACATTCTACCTCTTCTAACATAAAAAAATATTTGGTTCAAATCGGCGGATCATATTTCGTGGCCTCTCCTTGTAAGTAAAATTCGGCTGGTTGGTAGGTTATTAAAAGGTAATAGGATAGGGGAATCTATTCATATTTTCGGTGTAATTCTTGTTCTCTTTGCTTATGAAGCTTGCTCTATAATTTAGCTACCATCTCTGTCTTCTTTCAACACGATATTCCAGTACATTTCCACCTCATCTGCAAACCTTTCATTGTATTTTCTTCCACTTATGCTTCCGTTCATAGTCTCTCCTTCCCTCCTTTCTACACAATCTCTCCCTTCGTCATCGATACAATTTCGCAAGGTTATTCCGTAATGGTGCCATTTTCATTTTCTTTCTTCCGCTTCTAATTTTTTCCCACTCTCTGGTTCCTCATTTCCACATCTATCCCATTATCTCTCCTCTCCGATTCTCATTCACACGTTAAAACATTTCTGCACCATCTTTCGCATCTATATTTTTCCTTTGCCGCCAAGGGGTTCTCCTCCCGACTTCCGGTTTCCACTTCCTACGAAAACTCGGTAATTTGACAGGGTTCCCTTCTCATTCTCTCTCTCCCGTCCTTTTTATTCGGCGCTCGCTTGTTTTCTTGCGAAAGAGAGATAGCGCGCAGTTGGGTTTATTTTGTAGGGGTTGAAATTGTACTCGCCGTCAAGATCTATATCCTGATACAGGCTCCTTTTAGAACTGATATCTTGCTCCCGTTCCTGATGAAATACGAGCTAATTGGATTCGCTCGCCACAATGGATGGCATTTGAGCGTGATTTTCGTCAGAAAGGTCAGATTTTGTGTTTATTAACGGTTTTGGGTAAAAAATTTGTCTATGGTTGCTCATATTGAGGGTATCATTCGGAGAGATGTTAAACATGTATGTTAAAAATGGTTTCATTGGCACAGTCAAAGCAAAATTTGACTAAGTCCATATAAATTATACTTGAAAAACATGACTGGTTTTGAGGCTTCTACCGCATCTTCAGGATCTACCTCATGAGGAAGTGGACGTCAAATTTTGTCTTTACCAGAACAAATATAAAGAAGTTCCACCAGATATCGCCAGAACTAATTAGATATATTCGTTGAATTTATTAGCGGAGAATTAGCTTATCTCGTGAAGTTTAATGAAATGTTTGATAAACACCATCAATACGCTTTCTCTATTTTTGCAAATATCACACGTACCTTCTTTGATATATTTAAAAAGTCAATGTAAATTATCCTAATTCATCGGTATGGAGGAGTATTTTCAAAATTGCACAAAAACCGCAGATAGCGCGACAGTTACACTTTTAGCAAAGATGATGAGTAGCTCGACTAAAGCGCGTGTTAATAGCAGAGCAAAAGGCCACAATCTAAGAAAATTACAACATAACTGAGATTAATAGTAGAATGAATTTAAAAATGTTTGCACGTAAACATCTGTAAATTTCTGAATTTGCAGGTCTCGAACTAACTGGTCGGGAGAAGTCTTCTAGTCACGGGCATCAGTCTTCTTCAGCATCAGGTAGGATTAATTCTTATCGTTTATCCACTCGCTAAACTTAAAGAATACATAAAAACAAGCCGTCTGTAAGTCTGTTCTCGTATTCTTTCTTAGCTAGTTCGCGTTGTTTAGCTATACTCTTGTTAATGCATTTTTTCCCTTGAAAAGTGTTTACTTTACTGAAGGATAGCAAGTAAATCACTATAGATCGACATACTCGACAAGCAAATCTCTATATTCTTCTAGACCAGGGTTTCCCGAAGTATGTTCCGCGGAACACTGGTGTTCCACGAAGAGTTGTTAAGTGTACCGCGGAATCTTACGAAGAATGATAATTCTTGTATGAATTTCAGTTTTGAATTAAGAAAAAGTAACCTAGGTGTTCCGCTGATATCGTAGAATTGAATTATTCCGCGTGCATTTCGTATGAATATTCCCCATGTATTTTACAACTACATTTAATTTTCTAAATAACGCGAAATACCGTTCGGTTATCATGCATATATTTTTCAAGTAAGGTGAATTTCACGACTGACATGGCTACCCTCGATCGTTTTCGGTATGTCTTCGGTTCGGTTATTTTCTTTTCTTTAACGACTTTCCGAAAGGTACGTTACAGATTAAGTAGCGTTTTAAATAACGTGAAAACGTCACATCTTTCTCACGAACCAGGAAAATTCCCTTTCGCTCAAGTTCCGTTCGAACGGACACCCCTTTCGAAGTGACCTGCATTTCGACCCGAATCGTCTGAGGTTGAAAGGTGAAGACCTCCCTGCCCTTCTCCAAGGGGCAAGCCACCCGTGGCAGTGGCCGTAGGGCGGAACGGACACTCTCTGGCCACCGCCCCACTTTGCCCCTTCCCCTCTGACGTCTCCGCTACCATCAATTCCACCATTTCCGGCTCGATCAACTCCGAACTCTGAGTTGTAGGGGAGAAGGGATATTGCCAGGCGCCCGACAAGATGGCGCCGAACAGAGGTGGTCAGCTTCTATTTCTTTCTTAGCTAACTCTACCCTATTCGTCCATATAAATATTTATCGTAAAGTTTTTCGTCCAACATCTTTCGAAATGTCTCAGTTATCGTTGATCTGTCTTCTCCAAGAGGTTGAAAGAGAAATTTATTTAAAGGTGAGGCCAATCATTACGTCTTTAATACTGAAGGATAAACAATACTTTATTAGTGTCTGGCGACAGTTTAGATGACCGATTTCACGCACCTATGCCAACTAACAATTACGTGGTATCTTTCTCATCAATGCATCAATTATTTCTCAGGTATGTATGTCGAGGATTTAGAAATTCAATTTGAATTAATTCTTTAAGTAAATAAGGTTAGTATTTCTGATAGTTTTCTCTTTTTAGTTAAAAAGAAATCATCGAGTTTTTTAGTAATTAAAATCTTCATTGGGCGAAATGACTGGCTGGCGCAATAATTTGCGTGTCATATTGGGGTTGTATTAAATTGGCGCTCCTCTACGGTAATTGATAACAATATATCCAAATGTGACGAGTAATGTATTTAACGTCAATTAAAATTCAGGTTATCATGGCCTAAAAATTCCTTTATTAGGAAATGAAGGTTTCTTTACGTAGACTAGCAAATGCTGTGTGAAAAGAAAGTAGATTTTTCTTCTGAATCCCTCTATTTCTTCGTATTACATTATGGAACTTTGTGATGGTTATGAGCCTGCCATGTGGTACATGTGTAGTATTTCTTATCAATTCAATTGCAAAGTGGTGTTAAAATTACTACAAGACATTTTTCTCTTACGGATATTTAATGTTCCGATTTTAGAAAGTCACTTCAGACAAGAGAATTCGTCATAATTTACTAACGTTTGTTTTGGGTGTCCACATCACTCATATGCCCATCATTAGATTCAGGGAATAAATTTTGCTGCAGATTTTTTCAATCAGGTATATGCACCATTTATTTATACAAAAATCTAACATTGTCTCGTCGTAAATCCCTCAAACCATCGGATATAGATAAAACACCACTTAGATCATCATTTACCATTTCAGTTGTAATTGCACTTAAAATTGGGGATCTAGCATTGTGCAATCGAGAAGTATGAAGGAGAATTTTAATAAAAATAGATTTTCGTCCCGAAAACTATGCGTTTGTGGTAAGAAAGAACTTTTTTTGGCAATATTTCTTTCCGCTCTGCTTACCCGGCGCAATTCGTATTTTTTTCTCGATAATTGAGACGCGTAATACATTGTACTGGAACTCATATTTCATCTGGATGAAATCGGCCTCACGCCATTGTATTTTACCGAGTCAATAAGTTTCGATGGGTGTGATTGATAGCCCAACTCCATAACAGTGAATAAGGCGTGGATTTTCGGTGAACGTGCCCGCCATAGAAGTTATCCTCCTCTTCCATCGCAGACTCCTGTTACCCAATATACATTCTTTCGCGATTCGTAATTGTTTATAAATATTCAGAGTGTTGTTTTTGTTGTATTATTTTACAACTCTCACATAGTAGCCATTGACTAGAATAGATAAACGACATTTATACGCATTATTACATTAAAGAATCAATATAAAATGCCTTCGCTGGAATTGATGACCCTGTCCTAGGAAAATACATCGTTCCGGATCCGTTGATAATTGGAAGTTATCGATCCGTCGACGTAATTATTTTATTTCTGGAAGCTCTGTCGTCGCTCGTGGAAAAAAATGTCGAAAGGTTGCTTTATTTTTTTATCCACTTCGCCCCCGGGACTTCATGTAAAAACATGCTGCTTCCTATGTTTGGCTGGCGTTTATATAGTTCGGGACGTTTTATCTCCTGCTCTATGCCCATGTTAATGTAGTCGGGGGTGAATTAGGTCCCCCAGTCACTTTCAGTGTATCACAGTCAGTATAACCGGCGAGGAGTATCACATACGTCTGTGCGGCGTCACGAGGCGAGGGCGTGGTCTCGCAGGGGGCGTTGAATGGGGTGACGGTGGGTGTCGAACGGTGGGAGTAGAATGGGGCGTCGATGCTCCATCACACTTCACTGTCCACGCTCCATCTCCCCCTTTCGACCCCCTGGATGGGAGAGTGGCCGCCCCAAGAGGTGTAGGCCTTTTCTCCAATAAAGCCTCCGCATCTCTCCACGTGCCTAATCGAACGGCCAATGGCGGGAAACCCGTAACTAAACTCCGTTTACAAAGAAAAGACGCACCTGTGATGAGAGTTATAATCTAATCATTTGGGTGCGTTCTTTTTGTCCTTTGGTAGCACTCCACCACTACTACGATCGAATTCGATGATTGCCCGGAATATGACCGATCTGAAAAATTGGGATGCCTAATCGACAGTAAAACCAATGCAGTCCTTAAACTATGCGGTCCGCAATTCAAACAAATCGAGTAGCAGTTACCCCAAGATTAATTTGAGCCGTTAATAGCTGATAAGTTGAAACTAGGAATAGTTGGTTATGTCTATTTTATGTCATAACCTAGGAAGAAATTATTTGAGATCTTTGAAATAATGAGAATCTTCTCAGCGAGATGCAGTTTTTCTATTTTATTCCTATTGATGTAAATAATGTAAAATGTAATAATGTAAAATAAGCTATCACGGTAATTCTCTGCTGTAACATGGATAAAATCACATTAAAACATATATTCTTTTAAAACTATGTAGAGTAAGTACAATATGTACTATGTGTACAAAAATCGACGTAAAACAACGCTGCCAGTTTGATTATTCAAAATTTATATATCGAACTTCAGTGAGCTCATATATCATAATACCCAGAATTATTTGTTGCGGTTTATTTTAAAGGCAGAAAATAGTCCAAGTCGACACTCATTAATGGATTTTTCTATCGTAAATGGGAAATTTCTCTGTATTGAGATGCCGAAAAAGACCGAAAAATTTTAGCAATAAAAAAAGAAAATTTCATTCAAAGGTTATTAGGGTGAAATGGGATTGTGTCGGTATCTTCCTCAATATTTGACGATATGGAGGTTAACAATTGGATACGAGAAAGATTACGATCTTTACGTGTTAAATCGAAGTACTCAAAATTTTGATCAAAGCCTTTAAAACTCACCATATCTAAATTTATTATTTAATTTATTTTAAATCCTCGATGAATTTCATCTTGTCAAAATACCCGTAAAAGCCTGAGGTAGATAACTTATGGCACTCAACATATTGCTTTTATTTTTCCAAATGGCTTTTCTTGTAAAGAAAAGGAGATATGCGACAACCTTAGTTTAGGCATACTTAAGGAACCTCCTTTATTTTATATCCTCATAAAATCCCATGTTAATGGATAAGACTTAGTGTCATCTCGAAAAAACAAAATCACGACTTAGTTCAATGCATAATACTGTCTTATCAAGATGTATATGAAACTAAAATATCTCTCACCACCCAAAGTATCGCTCACAATGTATTATTCACCTATAATAGCTGTGAATTTTCTATTAATATATGCAAAATTTTCAACACGACATACTTCGCCTGAAAGTTTTCAATTTAGTACTTCTCATCTTTGCTGATTAAAAAAAAAATATTGAAATGCATTACATATACTATTTTATTCACTTTTGTGCCTTAAAATTTACAAATTCACTACATTTTTTTGTTCACAATTACAATTAAATCTCCTTTATATCGAAAATCTGAATTTTCCCTCCAATACAAATTTATGCAGAGACTAAAGGAAGTCAATTTTTTTAATTCGTTGCTTCAATAGTATCTGAAAAGAATGTATTCTTTCACCAAAATTAACAGTTAGCATGTTTTGAACTAATTTTAATAGGTAAGGAAAGGGGTTTAGGTGCACTGAATATCAAGTATGGCATTCATTATCATCAATAGTAGTCTATTCAATAAAATAAGTTTTATGTGAAAAATAATTCATATTGTAAGTGTTTCACCAAATAAATACTCTACCATACTTATTTTCTGTAAACACGCCTTTCTGTAACCTGTAGACAACTGTGGTTTAAAAATTCCAACAGGCTGCTTAAAATGTTAATTAGCGAAATTAGTTCCCTGAAGATCTATCTCTATTTTAATAGCTATTTGAAAGGAAGATCGGTATCCTCTTGAGTGGAAAATGCTGTTGTATTAATGATAGGAGGTGTTATTAAAGAACCCAGATAATTGGAAACAATAAATCCTTAGGAAGTAGTCTGCGGATAAGTAGCATCGCATCACCGTGAGGCAGTCTATGTCTTCGAAATATTATCGACAAATGAAATAAAGCTAAGCAAATCGAGTTAAAATATTATACTAGTATCTATGCTGTCATTCATGTTATGAAATGTTGAAGTTTAGTATTTCATTGTAGATGATTTCAAAATCGATAATTTTCTGATGACTAAGCAAAATTCATTATTAGGTTTTGATTCCTCAGTGTATCATTCAATTTTTAATCCATTAAATTTATTTCGACTGGGAAATTTTTTGTGATAACAATAGCCTTAAAAATGTGCACAATTATCGCTCTTCTACGGAAAATATTCGAGTTGTATGCGTAACTTCCAGCATGTAAATTAACAATCCCTTAATCCCACAAGCAGTCGTTACCCATTGGTCTAAATTACAGTACGCCGTGCTTTCCGGAATAAAACGAGAACAAGTTAATTTAAATCATTTTGTGGTTATAGCTAACCATGAGTTCTGGGAATAATCGGAAAAGACGAGAGTACCTTTCGTGTATCTTTAGTCGAGCGGTGTTATCGAGAGAGGAGCCTTGCGTCTGTGCGGATGTGTGGGAGTGGGGGCGAATGGATGCTGCGATAGGGCGGAAGAAAGCTCTTTCCCCTCGGCTTTGAGAGGAGCGGTGGGAGGGGAATGCAGCCATAGAAACACATCTTCCAACGCCGCACGCTATCTCCTCTCGGCTTCTGCCACCCTGCTCCCACGGCTCCCTCGATTCTTGCCGCTCGGGGTCTCTACCGCACTCTTTCCTCGGGGTTGCCTAGTAACTGTGCGAAGGGGGACTCAGATGGACCCTCGGTTCAGATAAGCTCAGTCAGCAGCATCACTCCCGCGCTTCTCTGACAAATGGCGGGAGTTCGAATGCTCACACCTGCCGATTTATAAAATATATTTGAATTCATAGCGGAGGAGAATTCCCACGAATGACTTTTCTGAATTGGAAGGAAGGAAATTCAAGGCTGATCAATCATATCTGTTATGCCTTCATTATTATTTACGTGGGCAGTTATATGTCTCTTCGGGGTCTTAAACGTTGGTGTTGCTATCGATTGTCGTTGTTATTGTTCATTTTCCTCTGTTGGCTAAAATTAAAAGCACGCCATGGCACTTATTACGGATGCAATTTGAGAGAGATTCGGTGTGTGATGGTTTGATCGTTCCGCTTTGCCTGCATTGATTGAGTGGTGTTATGCCTCTGCGTGAAAACCGGACTGAATTATTAATAAAACAGTATTGGTATAAATAAATTTCCTGTAACTTTTATAATTACCAGCTTATTTTTCCCTAATGCAAATCTGAAAAAATGTTATTTTATTGGATTATTATTTTATTGGATATTGAAGTCGAAAGAAGAAATAAAGATTTATTTCCCTTGTCTTTCATTATCGCGTAATCACCTGTAATTAGTTAAAATTAATGTGTTTATCTATTTTATTAGAGGAAAAGGGAATGCCTTCAAAGGAAAGAGATATTACACTTGATGGCGGTTTCTGTTTTATAATCCTTCTTCCTTTGAGTGATCTTGTTATCTCAATTCTTGAGTATGAGTAATACATTCTTTTTCTTAATTGTTTACTGCGCTTTTGTTCTCTCTCTTTTATTGTTTGATAATATGAGGCTGCTTCAAAATTGTACATATTTCGTACAAACGAAGTTTGGTTTAGGGAAAATTTTGATATATATCCGCACTTATGCTATTGATTTATCTCCAAAATGAATTATTCTTTGCGGTTTACGTGAATATATTTAATTTTATTATCGCTTTTCATAGCGGATAATATTTTTCTTATGTGACTTAGACTATAATAAATCTCTGTAGTTTTGAATACGCTGACTTCATACGTTATTTTTATTTACAACATAACCATGGCGAACTCCTAGTTCTTCTGTTATTCGTGAAAATGAGAAAGTCCTTCATTTCTTTCGTATGTTTTAAATATATTATTCTTACTTTAGAAGCAAATTCAGCTTAAATTTTGCCATCAATATATTTTTAATGACCACAAGCAGGGCAAGGCTAGAAATTTAGATGGGATTAGCAGAAGATATGAAAATTAAAATAAACTGGTAAAGAAAACACGCACAGACAGCGATACATATGCAAAATGAATTCCTCGATTTGGGTGTACTTTTTTCGTAGCCCTTATCTATTGCTCTCTTTATGCGATCATAAAATTACAGTTTTTATTTTTCAGTACATATTTAAAGTAAATTGCTATTATATTATCATTTGATGAAATTACGAGTATGTATACATTGGAAGGAAAAATTGAAAATTTTCCTTATAAATTAAAATATCACTCATGCAATTGATCATCAAAAAATTTCTCTATTAAAACAGAATCAGCAGTTCCCACAAATGGAAGTTTTCTTCGCGGGAAATGCGCGAATTAGATCTCTCTGCTTTTTCCGATTCCATCACTTTTCCTCTTTTACACAGCGTTAAAAGTCCCTATTCTTTTCGCCCTTACGAATGGCCTCTGTGTCTCGACCTTACATAAATCCACTTTCTCTCTTCCTAGTCGCATTCGTGCGTGTGCGCACTCTCTCGTGGAAGATAAATTGCTGAAAAGAGGATTGCTCGCGGTATCGAGAATTTATGTCGGAATGCGTTATTCATCTTTTTTCATTCCCCCCTTTTACGCTATCCTCGCGTTGATATTTTCCGAACCTTTAACACCATTATTCTCGATTAATCCTGACGCGGTTTCCTATTCCACGGGCGCAAGAGGCGATACCCATTCCTCGCCTCTGTCCTTCCTCTGTTGCGAGGAAAAAGCGAATGTTTTATCATCTCGCTGACTGTTATTTGGTGGAGATTTGGGCGCAGAGATATGGGGAGAAAAATTCGCTCCGGCATTAGTGGTGATGGAATGAGTTTTTAGAGCGACAAAGAGAGAGATATTTGTATCGTTAAAGACGAAAAGGAGCGACAATTTAGAATTTCATGGTCGTGCGATACGTTATGTACCGAATTTTTTATTTTATTGGCTTAATCTGAGGGTTTGATTTTTCCAGCAAATGGCTTTATTGCTTCAATTTTGTTAGCCAAGATATTTACTCAGTAGTTTCTTTTCGTTGTGTTTAACGGGTTATTTGCATCTTCAAATGAAATTCACAAGTCTCAAAATGCTTTTCTGTATGTGCTACTTATAAAATTTCTATAATTATAAGTTATTAATTAGTATACATTAATTAATTATTTAAAAGATTTAATAGAAAAAATTAGAGGAAAATGTTTTGCCTATATTCTGTTGTCTATGAAGCATATTCTAGGAAGCACGAGGTTTCATTTATCGAAAATTATAAAAAAGTATTCATTATGAGCGATAACTTACTCTTTGAAATGAAGAGATTGATTTTGACACTGGTTGTTACTACGTTATAATTGCTTGTTACTACCTTTTTTAGCAACTTTCATTGATTTTCCAATACCATAAACTATTCTACTTTTAGACTAATCTTTAGACTACGTAAGGTAATGTTTCAATAACGGTTATTGATATCCGATTAATTAACAAAGTACCTATCGGATATATAATTTTTATTAATTAATATAAATATAAGTCGATAGCCTATTCGCCTGCGGTGAAAGCGTTTTTGAGGTCGATAAAGCGAAAGTATAATAAATATAATAAGATAGCGAAAATAAGATAACTGGACGCAAGGAGAATTTTTTAAATTCGTTCTTTCCATGATTCCTTGTTATGATAAACAAAGAAAAAGGTCGATCTCTCGGTTTGTGCATCCCTTGCCACACGCTGATGAACAGCTTGCAGTGTATCAGTACAAATATAGATGGAACTGAAGCTATGAATATTTTCATTACGAAAATCGCCTCATCGCAAAATTATTTGTAAGATTGCTCTCCAATTTTAGCAGCAGTTACCGTTTTTTCATTGGCTTCTCGAAGCTTTTTCCTGATACCAAATCTTTTCCTTTTTTAAAGCGCATACATGAATCACCTCATCAGATTTTTAATTCGAAATCATATTTAAATTCAATTTTCTCTTCCATAGATTGCAATTTTAGTTACGTATGAAGTTTTCATTCCTCTCTTTTTGCAAATCCAATAACCCGCTCTTGCTAACATTTTACAGCCGTATCTTACATCATTCTCATCAAGGTGCATATAAAGTCAGTAATGACGTGTATGCGGCAAATAAAAACATGCTTACCTCATAAGGAGAGAGAGATTTTCTTTAGCTGAGAAAGGATTTCCTTTCCAGGGTCAAATCTTTTTAGCTACTTCCCTAAAAACCCCTTCTTCCGCTGATTTTACTTCAACCCCCTCGTGCATTCCCATACGCGCATTATGCACTCCACGGCGAGGGTAAGTTCGCTCTTTCGTCCGATTCACATGCGGACCAAAATAAAAAAATATATATAGGCACCCTCCTGGAGAAACTAAAGAAGAATTCGATCCTCGGGCGCAGCATCTCCTAATCACGGAAGCGAGTTTTCCCATTCCATCATCCCATCTCTCTTTGTCCGCAGCACGCTTCATTCCTTCATCTCCAACCACCTGCATTCCTGAAAAGAATTTAACGACGTCATTTGCTGAGGTGGTTCGGAATGCCTTAGCCGATATCCACGGCGACTCAATGAGGCGAGCCCTTTACCAGGAATAGCTTCCCGTCGCAAGGAGCAGATTCGAATCGTCGAGAACACGCGAAGCAGTGCCCTTTTTATTTCTTCTGCGGACAATATGCCGTGCGATGTGCACCCTGCGACTTCCCTGCACAACGGCGTGACACGGCGGAAGTGTAATTTCGTTGATGATTTTCCGGTCGTTCGCTTCCCCTTTTTTCTCCCCTTTCTTCCTTCCGAAACACACGTTGTACTTCACCTGAGAATCGGGACACAGGCTAAGAGGAAATACCTGCAGCGGCCGTCATCGATTTCTCCATCTTGGATTTGGGTTTTGTTATCTCGTACGTACTTCTGAAATATGCGGACGACATCGATACAATCTTACGAAGAGAAATAATCAATTAGCAAAGTCTTCGCATTATGGAAATCTTTTATAAATGAACGAATTTATCTTCAAATTAGTAAAAATTAATAGAATCAACTATTACAGGTCTGCAGTAATTTTTACGTTTAGGTTTCCTGTAGAGCTTTAATATTTATTCCTATTTATATTCATACGTGTAAGAATAAATTCAACCTTACTATCTGAAACAAGACGCTAAGAAATTATGATAGGATCTAACACTGTGACCACGGTAGGAAATTAATCTTGTTCTAATTACTTGTCTACTTCCGCAATTAATGTTTAAAAGGCTGGAAACCACGAAGATACTTTGATTATCATCAAGTCGGATACATTGTTCCATGCTGTGCCTTATTTATCAAGTGTTTGAAAGCTTTGGATCAGTATTTCTCCAAAGAGTTTGTCGAAGGAATGACGGTGATATTACTCTTAACCGTGATTTCTATTCGTTGAATCTAAGATAATCTACAACTCTCGAATAATAAAATCTAAATAGCAATACAGAAGTTTTGTTAAATATATGATACTTTTCTGTCTGTCGAAGTCTTGAATTAGCCCTGGTGAGAATATAACAGAAACCCTATGGAAGTAATTCGAAATTTCAGACAATTAGAATATTGGCTATTTCAGTTGCGATTAATTTCTGAAACCTAAATTTATATTATACTATTTATGAATTTACCTCTTATTTTACTAATAAAAGAGATATTTCATGACAATTTGTACCGTTTTCTCTATATTTCCATCAGTTAACGAAAGTTCACCGCAAATTGATTTTAGACTTCCTTTCACTTGCTTTGAGAACTTTTCTATGCAATGCTATATTATTATAATCGTAAAATCCAATTATTTATTATTAAGAACTTTTATATCTAATGTCACCCTTATAATCATATATAGTCCTCAAAGGGCCATGGCGTAACCAAGCGGCATTGTGTGAAACTTGATTGGCCTATCGACTCCACGTCGCATTACTGGATTTGCTAGACCCCGATGAATCCGCCACTTATTTAAGATGGCTTCCAAAATTTTTCAAAGTTCTATTGTTCAGTAAAGTTATATGAAAATCTATGCTTCTTCTACGGAAGAATTATCGGTCGAATTTACGCCAAAAGTATTTTTCCTATCTAAATTTTATTTAATGTTAAGGTAGATGATGAATATGATTTCCTTACAAAGTTTCTTGAATGCTGAGTTAGCTTGAGTTGCTCACGACCTACAAAGTAAATCCTGTTTATTGAAAACACCTCATTCAGAAATAAAGAATAAAAAGGCGATTTATAACGTGAGAAAATGTTTCATAATAGGAATATAACAATCTTTTCAATGTTTAGTATCCTCAAAAGAGGGCAATTTGAAGATTTCAGATCATCCTATCTGAATTTAACTAGCTTCAATATTCTTATAAATGAACATACCAGCGTTTCTTCATCTTATTATCCAACGAGCCATTAATCGTGTATATTACAGTGGAAACTTGTTTAAATAACCATTATGCATTTTCAGTGGTAGAGCTTAACACATTGTCTTCCACGTATTTCTTTACTACTCAGTCCTCCGACCCTCGAATTCCAGCGAATGTCTTTTCAATTCACTCCCCTTTCCATCAACAAAAAACAGGAAAGAAGATGACAGGAAGATGGAGGAGGTATTCTTGTTAACGTGCCTGTCGTTTTCTTATAACTATCTCACTTCTCGACCATAAAACATTTGTTTTCAGAGCGACGCTCTGCCTTTTCGCAACCTTTCTTCACTTGAGGACCAACTCAACTTCTACTATCTCCCCAGTTCGATTTTATTGCCGTCTTAAATTTTACGCCTCATTATCTTCTTTTGTTTACCATTTTTAATTTTCAGTCGAATCCCGAAACGGGAGGTATGTTGTACATGGTACAAAAGGAGAGAGTAAAAAACAGTCGTTTCTTCCTCCTGAGCTCGCTTTGTGTATCGGGGGGCGAGATTAAACGTGTGCCTCGACGTTTGCAAGAAACAAGAGAAGATCAGGGCGGGAGGAGGGGATTCGCACCTTGTTTTGTGTGGGTGATCGCAGGGCGGAGGGAAATGCGTTGGAAGTGCAAACAGAGGGTTATGTTTCGAGAAAAGACATTTTTACTCCTGCCATTGTCGGTGATTCGTCATGCTAAAAACCCTGAGGCTTGGAATTAGTAATTAGCACCATCGGTTTTGTTGCGGAAAGTTTCTTTTATGCGTCCGATATGAAGAAATGAATAAAGATAAGTAGTTGAATGAACAGTATCCGGTATATGCTTTTCTGAAGTATGTTAGACTTGCGGTTATAGGCTCTCCAATCATTTTAGATTGCATTATCGGAAACTTGTAGCTATTAAAGGACTCAAAAATATTATATATAATGAAGAAGCTCGCTCACAACGCCATTTCCTGGAAAATAGTACCATAAATGCAAGTACTTTTATATCATCAAACTTTGGAGGGGTGGTTGAGGAGAAGGGGACGTTTAAGAAAGGTAAACTTATTGGTGGGATTTACAGCACAGGTAATTTCTATTATATCTAAGGCTTCCAGCTTCTTCCTCTGCGACTAACTAATACCATTTACCTGATGTTACCGTTGTAGCCGAAAGAGGTCGTCTAAACAAAAATTATTGCGGAAAGAAAAAAGTTATTCTTCACGTCTTTATAATGACGTTTCACATAGTCCGGCCTATTATGACAAATTATAAGTCTGAAATTTTTGCTTTTAATCTTGTGTACTTTATGAATTTTAAGTTGAAGTGATTAAATTTGCATTTGACGAGTGCCAGGTAAATCTTATATGCATCAAGGACTTCATGGTTAAGTAATCCAAACCATTAAGTTTAGACTTACTCGTATATGATAATCTTTCGCCCGAAAGTTAACGACAAAAACTCGTTTGAAGTCGTTTATTATTTTTATTATCAGAATCAAAATATCAAGCTTTTGCATCGCAATTAAAAATATTTCATTCAATAAATTTGAGGAATGGCCTCTTGACAGTCCCCTAGTATGTTCATACTTTAAAACGCCATTGACAACTGATTTGCAGAAGAAGGGGGACTCAGCAAACTCTCGCCAAGTTTTAACACTTTATTTTATGCTTTTAAGGTTTCATCTCTCTCTCTCTCTATCAATCATTTTAAATTTAGCGAAATCAACATCCCATTAATAAATTCAGTAGTTCAATGATAAGTTTTAGAAACATTCGAAAGATTTCAAGGCTAATTTCCGTTATTTACCTTTCCTCTTGATGGAATAACTCACTAAATAGAAATGGAATTGGAAATTAGGAGGGTACCTACACGATGAGGCAAATCATTCATCGTAAACTAAAATGTATAAGGTATTTCGGTTTTCAATGTTTAAAAATAACTGGCAACTGGTGTATAAAATTTGTATGAAAACCGTAATACTTTGTGCATTTTCTTCCACGATGAAAAAAATAGCTTAATTTCATAAAGTGGCGGCTGAGCGGATTATGAAGTGAAATTTATTACAACAGAGAAAATATGCTATGCGATTTCATTGCCTTTCCTGCGATGAAATTTGTAAAATACCGTGTTAACATGCATGGTGACATGTCGGAGAAATAATTCATATACTATCACGAACCTCTACAAATCCTTATCAACGAGAATAATCGAACCCTAACCTCTTTATCGCGTTAAACGCCTTGCGTATTTAATCCGTAAAACTTATTTCTTCTCAGAATTCGATACGAAATTTTCAGCAGAAAAGGGGCAAGTAGCAGGAAAATTTCTTTTGAGCTCGAAACTGCGAGAACGGTAAAATAATTAAGGGAAAAAATACAATCGCAAAACTCCGTCTCCTTTTCTTTTATCTTCGCCACTTTTTTGGGCCTCCTAATCAGCTCTCTCGGATGAAAATAGCCTTGCTCCCCTTCTAGATGCTTTTTGTTCTTCGGTAGCTTTGTCTCCGCAATGAAAAAGGAGCGCAGCCATTCTAGGAAGGGAGGGAATCCAGAGAAACCCTTATAAAGAGACCAATGGACCAGAAAGAAGAAAGAGAGGACGATAAAGGGCGTGTGTGCGCGCTCGGAGGGAGAATAAGGATAAAGGGAACAAGTAGGGTATGAGGAGGGGTGGATGTATACAAGCCAATGAAAGAGTAGGATAATACAACAATGGCGACCTCGCTTAAATACGCTTTACCCTCCTCCCGTGTTAAGAAGAATGTGCATGGATGTATGGAGCGAAAGAAGAGAGAGAGGAATTGCGCTGAATGAGCGTTTTCTCTCTTTTCTCGTAAAAAATATGCTCGTTAAGGCTAATATATTCGATGTAGGCTCATTCGAATACATTGTGTCTGTCTGCTCCTTCTTGAAACAAGGTTCGTCGCCTTCAGGAGCATCAGCTCCCTCGTTACGATTCGATCGTAATTGGCCGTGCGAATCGCGTTTCCTCAACCGTGCAACAGTGATTTTCTCGACGAAAACGTCAGCAGTGATAAAAAGGGCAATGTTAGCGGTATGAAAAGAATGCATATCCACCGCAGTGACTGGGTTATTATTCCTCTGTTAGATACTTCTTCTGTAAGTATCTGGTAACCTTATTAGTTAAAAGATATGAATAAAATGCTCCCCGATCCGTTTCTGTCTAATTATATATTGTCATTTAAATTATTTCCGAATATTATGATGGAGCATCATGCTGATAAATAAGATATATGAAAATAGCATTTCTATTTCAAAAGACTTCAGCAAGGGAATTGTAATGCCCCTAATGTTATAGTATAATACGCTACAAATACGGGTAACAATAGCTTAGCATCCTAGTTACAAATTACTTGATACAAATGAAGCAGCTGCGAAGCATTTCGACGTCAGCTAAATTTTTCTTTCCGCCATATTTTCCGGATTTACCGCCATACTTTATACCTGATTAATCAACACAACCTTTCCTCTATATTTCGATTTATTTTCTTCCAAACTGTTGCACAACTTTCGTACATCAGAATGAATTCAGTTCCTTTTCTCGCTCTTTTTGACAGAGGCTTTCATGGGTTACTTTCTGACTAAGCTCTTCAGACTTTTCATTAGTTGTCGTGGTTGTAGGAAAAACAGTCTAAATTTAATTGTAACTTCTGTTTATCATCTGCGCTGATACATATTCTTTCCTTGTTTACATGCAGTAAAAACATTTGGAAGGTTATAACCTTAGACATTGGAGATATTTCTCTCTTAGCTCTATCAACATAAATTACATTCTAATTTGCTATTTCGCATAAAAATAGATACAGGCAATTTAATCGAAATTGTATTCATTATTTTATAAACATTTGATTCCTCATATCTCAATAAATATTTCATCATTGCATTAATTTTTTACTAACTCTTAATAATCCCAAGGAATAATGAAAACAGGCCATTTTATGACATTTTATGGACATTTACCACACAATTAATGTACCACCTTCTGTGGTAAAGGTAAAAGCCTATTTTTCATTTTTTCTCGGGATTCTTAGGTTACTATCTGACTTACCTCTTCAGACTTCATCATAAGTTGTCGTGGTTATTGGTGTATACGTTTAATTGCAGTGTAATTTAAATGAACGAGCCGCATTATGTGGTAAAGATCTGTTTTTCATTATCCTTCAGGATGGAAAACTACCACAATGACGAGGCCGATTTATTGGATTCAACTCTCAGCAATTTACTTAATGTCATTTAAATAATGGAAATCTGCCGCTGAAAATAGTTTTACTGGTTAATTTGATCTCCTATCAGTGATTTGATCTCGTTTGGCTGTCAGCAATTCCAATGCCTTCTCCAAGAATCACATTTTAGGTATGATATATGAATATTGTGCGATGACATTCCTCTTTCGATTACTTAAATTTGAAAGCTATCGATCATTTATCATCATCCGATTTGCTCAATAAACCGCTATCAAACAGTGGAACACTTTTATGCTCCTTACATAGTCTGCGGGAGTCCATTACGGACTCGAATGGATAAGTAGACGCCCTAATGCTATTATTCCGAGCACGGGGAAATTTTCGATGCGTCACGGCGGGGAGAAAATTGAATAACGAGCGAGCGATTCATCTGAAATGACTAGTAGACATTTTTCTCCCCATTTGGAAAGCTTTACGCCTGCCGTGGCTTAAAATAAGGAAGGGGTAGTTAAAATATTACACCTATTAAGCCTTAATTGTGACTTTATCTATAAAGAGGGGTCTTTCATGCTAACAAATCGTTTTGCTAAACTAATTTTCTCGCCTTAGTGGAACGAACGATATGTATTAAGGACTCTCCATCGATTTGGAGTAGACAGCTTACTGTGAGCGTAAAATATCGCTACGGGTGTATCTCGAAGGATGAGTAGGAGACCAGAATTTAGGATTTATGCAGGATATTACCAAAGTTACTCGTTTAGGAGAGATAGCTCAAAACTTTTAGTTCATTTATTCTATTTTCTCTGAGGATGGTGTAATTAAATATAATTTCAATCCTTTACAGGAATGATTGAAAGATACATTTTTCTAACTAGATTTTTATAAGCAAAGTTAGTCCACCGATGTTAATGTATGAATATGGATAACTTATGAGGCGTCACCTCGTCCCTCAAATATAGGAATGAACTAATAAATATTCGAAGACATAATGCTTCTCGTTTGAAAAAATGCTTTTTATATATGTATGTACCAAAAATGTTGCATAGAATATGTAGGGAGATTGAGGTATTGAATATTGAGGGAGATTCCAGACGAAATGCTTGAAATGAATTTCTGTTATCGGAATATGTCTGTATTTCTATAAACTATTTATCCGTTTTTAAGTGTTAAGGAAAGGCGATTGACTTAGCACGGAAGAGCAGAGAATCTCTGCTGAATCGCATAAAATAACATGGGTGAGAAATAGCGACATGACTGAGACTCGAACCCAGGTCTCCAACTTTCCGGGCAGATATTGTGAACTGAACTACCATGCCGCATATCTTCCACTCCGTTACGGTTATCTATTTGTATCTTTGTATAGGTGACGTGTGTTTCCACGTACACAATGCATTATCATAACTGGGGGAGAAATATGGACTATTTAATATCTTTTAACAAAAAATATTTTAACAACATATTTATAAGTATTTAACTTTCAAAATAGGATTGCTCATGTCAATGCTCGTTAACTTAAGGTAGTAGCCTTGACAATTTTTTAAATATTTATATTCATTTTCACTGAGATGCATTGAATTAATTCTTATTGTCTGCTGTTGCTTGAGAAGTATTTTTGAACGAAATATTCTCTCGAGGAACTCTCGCAAAATATCCCACTTCTTCACACTTAAACGGGAAACAGTGGTATACATTTCATTGGGAAAATAGATAATCTAGCCGTACCTTGAGAGGGATAGCTCCAACAAAATCGGTTCAATGGAAGCCTCACTCCGGCCTCGGAACGGGGGTTACATAGGATGTTTACTCACTTTATAGGAACGAAACCTTTCAACCCATCAGGGCCTCGGAAAGTTTGCTCAGTGCGGCCGCCCTCTATTCTGTTCGGTGTCGCTTCGATCAAACTGTAAGGAAGGTAATGGGAAGGTAAACGACGTTCTAAGAGCAGAAACCAAAGAGAGAGAAAATTCAAAAAGTTTGCGGATTCTAGTTCCTTCTCCGCGCGTGTCGCGAACGTCACTTCCGATCGCATTTCCCCTAAACGAAACGCCGCTGACGTTCCCCCGCCGCCAAATTAAACGCACGTGAACCAGAAACGACCAAAAGAACAACGGAAAAACGTTGTATACACATACAGCCGTAGCATCTCTCCCTCCCCATTATCTCTATCTCAATCTTTTTATCACCCGAGCGTGACCGACACACCTCAATCGCCACGGCGGTTTCCCCAGTCTGGTAAAGAGGAAATAATTACCAAATGAATCAGGTGTTTTGATAATATATTCTTGTTTTTATCGTCACCTTTATCTGATAGGGGAGGATAAATTTATCCTTAGATATCTCTCTTTACCAATAAAAATAAACGCGATTTAATTTGTGAGACATTTTGATTTAGAAACTAATTAACGCGCTCTTTAGTTGCCAGAGTTTATGGTTTTGGCTGCTCAACTGTTTACAAGACGAAGAATCTATTATGCTGAAGATTAAAGGCTATTTATTCGGTGATATTTTCTTTAATATTTTACTCTTTAATAGTACTTATAAGTCCTTGTATTATTTTGTGAATAAGTTAATATTTCGTTATCATTTAAATGTTTAAAAAATTCCCAAGGAAAATGGAGATGAAAAAAGTCTGACGGGACTGGGTATCCAATCTGGAAAGACTTAGTTTGCCGGTTGGTTGGTCACACGCCGAAGGCAGCTTGCACGGTACATACATATGCAGATGAACCGGCTAAATACCGGTCAAAATCACCTCTATGCTGGTGGCTATGTTACGGGATAAGTCACCTCTAGTCACCACTTTTCCCTGTGTTATGAAAATATCAATGACGTGTTATTTGGAAATGTAATGCATATAAGAATGCGTGGCTTGGTAGAAAGCCATGTTATGAAAAATAAAAACTCTGTAGCTTTCCTAAGGATTTATTTCACCGCGATCGGTTTCGCTTCCGGAGAAACATCTTCAGGTATAAAACTTGTTCACATACGAGCATATACAAAAATGGAGAATGAGGGTACAAAGTGTCTCCATTCTTGTTTATTATGTGAATAAGTTCGGTTGTTAAATGCTAAAAATGCTTCCTCGGTGGCAAAACCGGTCGCGTTGAAATAAATCCTGCGGAAAACTAAAAGTTTTTACCTTTCATTTTATTCACATTATTTTTATTCGCTATAATTTTATTTAAAACTACAATTGACGCGGATATTTCATTTATCATTCACACCTTTTAACTTATTGATTAAATAGAGTAATTTGACGTAAAAACTCTATGATGTTGATTGTGAAGTTCTTATATTACTAAAACGTTTTTAAAATTTTTTCTTGATCTTTCTTCCAAAAAATAATCACGTATATTCCTTTGTATACTATGTGCTTTATTCCCATTTTTGAATGTCGGTAAAACTTTTTGATGAAAGCAAATTGTGATATCCTACACACACATCCCGGAATGCTGTCCGCGGCTCATAATCTGTCGTTAGGGAATAATTTTTTTGTCGAATAGTATGCTCAAGCATAATTTTCGGGTTTCCAACCAGGTCAAATCAGGCCTCATGCCGACGTTTCGACTGAGAAATCCGTCATCATCCTCAGGTCTTGAGATGAAATTCTTTTAGTGTGTTCAATTTCAATAATTGGATCCCGGGTCTGCAAGGCTTGGGAATTAAAACAAAGAACAGTATTAACTTTGGGTTATACGAAAGCAATTCCTTTGCCTTGTCTCTAATTTAGGAATCACTTCGTTTGGGGTCTGATCCTAAAGCATGCAGCGAATAAGTTCGTTCATATTGAGACATTATCATACATTTCAACGTAAAAAAACAACCCCGTTCGAATAGCTAGTCGGCAGCAAAATCGTGGCTTTGCCGAGGTAAAAGTTTTCAGTGTTTTTTTCAAGTCTTCAAAGGGATGAGAAGTGTTTTTATTCTGGTGTGGGAGAGTATTCATCGTGGCACAAAAGAGGGCGTTTGCTCTTCTCGCCCCACACCCTTGACCCTCGCGCTGACGCACGCTCTCTCCATTAAAACGCCCTCGACCCCTCTTTTTCTACCCGAAAAACCACCCTCGCCATCTCTTCACCTCCCATTCCCAGCCCACGGAGTGATTAATGAGTCGATGGTATAGGACCGGAGCAATAAATAAATATTATGTTACGGAAGGGGTGGTTTCTTCACCCCTATCTTTTCTCCCTTTCTGCCGTAAACCCTCTATTCTGACCCATCACCTTCCCCCCTCGCCTCCCTTGACTTATCCAAATCGAACACCTTTGTTCCCACCTTCATAGCACCTACTAAATTCCGCGTCGGCAACTTTTTATCGCAGCTCTTTTTCATGCATACAAATGTGCCGCGCCTTTCCCCATTCGTCCAAGTTTCGAAGTGACGATATCGCGAGTGTGAAAAAATACCTGATATTCACTCTATAAAATTTCCTTCCTTGGATATTTTCCTATCTAAATTCTGAAGAAATTCCGGAATTCATACCTTGCCTGTTCGCACATGATATTGGTGAAAAATAGCTGGATTGGTTCTAATAATTTGTGAACGATTCTTTGGGAAGTAACTTCTCCTTATTATTTCATATATTATTAATACATTTCAAAATGTCATTAACTTTTATTATCTCATGGAAAATAGCTGGTTTCCTCAAAACTACCGATTTCACACCAATTTAAAACCCCTGGACGTCATCTCTAGTTAGATAAAAATATTTTGTGAAGGTCTTTAATTCTACGTTAGTATTATTTTACCAGAACTAATACATTATGGCTAATTAAATTACATTATTGTTAATTCAATATCAACTATAAATAAAATCAATCAACGGTAACGTGAATAATTTCTCAGTATCTAAGCATTAAAAGAAGACCATCCGCGAAAGTTTTTCATTCGAAGTTTTCATATATTAAGTATTTTTTTTTAAACACGGAAGATTAAACAGATAAGTTTTAAAGCCAGTGGTTCTATAAAGGTTGAATTATGTATTAACATTGATCGCATCGCTTGGATTATGATTTAACGATGACAATACTGTGGTTTAAATATACGTTTTGTGAATGTTTTTGTGATTTTCTTATACTTTTATCCAATCTAGAGCCAAATATCTCATTGTTTTATACGAGGAAAATTACGTTCAGTAATAGTATTTATTAGTTTACTAGCTGAAGTGCCCGTTGATTCTTAACGGGGAAAATAGGTATTTGTACATAAGAGAAAATAATATTTACATCATAGTTTAGTCTAATGGTTATCGAAAACAAAAATTTTCTAATCATAGTTCGAAGCCGAAATCTACAGTCAACAATAAGAATGTAAATCTTTATGGAATTTCGTTCGTATGAAACTTGTCTCAAGTTAATGTGCAAGTTTGCAAGATTTTCAAATTCTGGTTCTAACCGTAAAACTAATCGTAAAATATGTCAAGAATCCGATTTGATAGACAAAAATTCACTCATAATAATAATCTTTATTCAATTCCCTTTCTTTTCGTACTTATTTAAATTTGATACGACTATTCGTTCTAATTTAATTTTGCAAAAGAAATGAAGTCTGTAACCGATGAAATCGAACTTTACGTTTATTTCTTATGGAAATATATCTGAACGATCTTGGTTCAAACCCAGCATAGTTATGAACTAAAAAGGTATCAGTACTTCCTTCCGGATCTCAAAGAACACGTATGCAAAGTTTGACGGAAATCGGACGAACGGTGTGGACTCCAATCTCAGACAAACACACAAACAAACCCACAGAATTTCTGCTTTATATATATAGATATAGATATGTGTACTTGTGAGGGTCGAAGTGCTTATATGAGGGGCTTATGTGAGGGATGAAGTCACACCTTATGAGCTGTCATGATGCCATTCCTTGCGTGCATAAGATAGACTGATTGATAGACACTTAATTGGCGAGGTTAGGTCCATGTGGGCTTCTCTTCCACCTAACCTCATCGTCGTATAGCAAGATGAAAATATATCGATCAGTCATAAGACCCATTGTGACCTACGGGTGCGAAGCATGGTCCATTACAAAGAAACAGGAAGATATGCTCAATGTGTTTGAAAGGAAAGTGATGAGAAAAATCTATGGCCCAGTACAAAATGAAAACGGACTGTGGAGGATTCGGACAAATGAAGAAATAAATAATCTTATTCAAGGAGAGAACATTGTTCGATTCATTAAAGCCCAGAGGATCAGGTGGCTTGGACATCTACACCGCATGGAACCCTCAAGATCCGTTAAGAAAATCGATGACTGGAGACCCACAGAGGGAAGACCAAGAGGCAGGCCTCGTAAAAGATGGAAAGATGGAGTGATAGAAGATCTGAGGAAAATGGGAGTCAGGAACTGGAGGACCGTCGCTACTGATAGAAACGCCTGGAGAAGAGTCGTGAAGGAGGCCAAGGTCCACGGAGGACTGTAGCGCCAGAGGAAGAAGCAGAAGAAGATTAAAAGGAAACATAAAGAGAAAGAGTAGAGTATTAGACAATTGGACTGCAATGGCTTATACTTATACCTCCGTGAATGGATTACTCTCAGCCTTCAGGTGGTTAGATAATATTTATCTTGTGGTAGATTTGGGTTAACATACAAGTGATGTCCGGCTGGTTCACCGACGTCTCCATGGCGTATTCGGTCATCATCTTGCAGGTCAGAGGCGAAGGCGAGACGAAACGTCGGTCGACCAGCCGGGTATTGTCTTCTTGTTGTCCCTACAGAATCTTCGACTTATCATATAGTAGTCATAATGACGTCATGCAGCAGATGAGTATAAAATATTGCTGATATTTATCTTCTTATACTTAGTAATTATTATGTAGAACGAATACCCTAGTTCCTATACTAACTTCCCTTTTTACCATCCCACTTTCCTACTTAGTTTTTACAGAATGTCATCCAGTATTCCACATTTGTATTACAACTTCTCGGCACATCCCTTATAGCCATAGGTTAATATTGCATCATCTGAACTTTGTGTTTTAACATACTCAATCCTTCCAGTCCACTCATATTTTTCTCACTATACTATAAGTATATTACGAACGTGAATGAACGTTATATTATTTCGAAGTATATTTAATATCATTAATAGGGAAGTGATTAATGGATGCACGCATCGTCTGCTTAAATGCATGACACGGTATAAATTCTCCGACTGGGAGAGCGAGTGACACAGTATTTATTCCCTCAACTCAAAAACCCACTTTCCATTCATAAACACGCAAACATTCCTTCCGAAATTGTTCCCTCTCCATTTCGGCTTTTTCTTGTTTTCTTTCGCGTTTGAATGCGGATATGCATTCCAACTCAGCAGATTTCCGCAAGTCCTTATGACTGAAATGAAAGGAAAAAAAATAATGCGCTAGGAATAACCATTTCACTGAATTGAGACCGACGATTAATTCATTTGAGCAATTCTCTCTTCCTTTTATTTACGTTTCTTACTTACGAAAGACAAAGCGACTTTCTTTCTTTGAAGGTGGTTAGAGAGAATTTGTTAATTAAACTGATCCATGGAATCTTTGTTTCGAGGAAAATTCCAATGCACCAATTGTTTAGATTAATAAGCCGCCATAATCTTTGGAACCGTATGCAGCGAGATTTATTGCTGGTATTCCATCGTAAAAATAGTCTTAATTCTTCCAAATCATTAATACAGTTATTACGTATCCATATTTAAAAATAATTCGTAAATGTAACTGAACTTTTGCTGGTTGATCATCCATTGTGCTATTTTACATAAAATAAAGACTATTTATTTTATATAGTAATTTATGAAGATAGACATTTACCTATTCTTTGCTTCATTCTGTTGCTTTATACACTTTGCGTTGACTGACCATTGATTCAGGCCATTGAACGATTTCAGATGATTTAATCACTTTAACAATGTCCTTATCATTTAATATCCATTACTTTGTTTTTTTCATTTTTGGCATATAAAGCGTTTTTAAGTTGTCTTTAAGACAGTTTTATTCTCATCTTAGTTACATTTTGCAGTCTTTTGTTACTAATTAGAGCGCAATTGGCCTACTCCAATATTCTTATTTTAACTCGATAGTCTTCTAGCTAGTATTCTTGATAATATCTTCAACTCTGTAGATTAAAAACCCTTTCCGTAGCATCATCCAGACGTTTGACGAAGTAATGCAGTTAGCAAGGATACGATTTCTCTTCTGGTAAACACACTTCGTAAGAAGCTAACGAGATTAGGAGTGTAGAGTGATAGGGATAACAAATGAGCGACGCTGTCTTCTTGGCTTGAGGAGGCGATTAAGGAAACGAAGGGTCCGTTGGGAAGAAATGGCGGATGGCGTTTTTAATGGGCCCCACTCTTAGACTGCTCTTTTCAAAAAGGCAATGTGCCAGATTGAGGGAAAGGAGAGTGGGTGTTTCTCTTATTCATCTCCGTTCTGATTTACAAACAACTTACTAATCTCGCCTTCTTTATTTGAGATGGAACGAAATAGTTACTACGAATTTTTAATTCCAACGCTTTTTAGGCACACAAAAAGTAATAGATTTATCTGTAACTTACATTTATAATTATAGTTTGCTGTAATAGTTGATTTCCCCTATATGAAATCGGGTGATTTAAATGAATCTATCATTGGCATCTTCTACTTTCTGAACCCTCTTCTGTCCTTTTTGAAAAGAGGAAGGAGGCAGTCGCTGAACAATGCAGTTGAAAATGCCGTCTAATGATACAGTTTTAGAAATGAAATCGAATTTATGTGTACCAAATAGCGAAGTGACGTATTATAGTTAGACGTGATAGGCCCTAAATTAAGGCCTCATCCGTAATTGGGGCCTCAAATGGACTGCTTATGAACTCATAATAACGTATATTCTTTTAACTGTTTCAAATTTTTTAGGGATATGGAGATTTTTAGGGATATGGTTCATGGGTTCTTGTTACTCACTTCGAGAAAGAATTTAAGATATTTAAGTAAATCTACATAATGTGCCTACAAAATATGTGAAATAATTCAAGTAACTATATAATGTAAAGTCTATCCTTCATTTACTGAAATTTATAGAAATATAACTTAGAATTCGATATTCTGTTTATTCTTGCCAAAAAGAATCAACTGAGTCTTCAATGACTTGTATACGAGTACAGTTTTGTATATTTTATGAAGAGTTTCAAATTAATAGTATCTTAATTTGTAAGGGGCCCGATCTGATTTTTGTGCTTAGGGCCTCGGATTGCTTAAAACCGCTCCTGGAGCTAATGCAAACGTTAAAAGACGTCAGTTTGTATAAATTATGACGAAATTGCTTGTTAATGGAAAGCCTTATGACCAAGCTTTTAGGTCCACGGTACTTGTATGCGTGTTGAGAAATATCCCACGATAACAATTTAACATGATAATATTTTCTACAGATGTCAGATCGCCTTTTAATAACGGTAGAGCATGATTCAGATTAAATATGAATGGTTGATTAATTAAGATAATGATATTTTAGATTGAGCTTAATTTACAAACATTATATGTCGAAATACATTATGGAGGCGATAATAAACGTATACTTTGCCTTTTGATTTAGATGGAAGAGGAGACTTTTTATTCTCCATCCGAAACAAAGACGTTTTTTACTCACAACGTAAAAGCATTTCTTTTTCAATTAGTGAGGTTCTGATTTAACTAAACAACTTGTATTTTGTGCACAGTGGTTGTTGTGTATCAAATCAGTACTTTAAAATAGGAAGAGAGTAGTAGTATTGAGTTATACTTTATAAAGTGGTGCAGCATATTACGTTGTTCCGCTCATATGGACCCTCACCGGGAAACGAACCCTGGACCGCTTTTATCAAAGGCGAACGCGCTACCCTCTTCGCTATCCGGAACCCCGGAATCATTTCAAGCATGAAGTTTTAAAATATTTGGAAAGCTTGTGGTGCAGATAATTTCTGGCACATCTTCTACGTTTCGGATTTAATCACGAGGTGCAGTTTTCTTTCATTCCCTTCATTGTATAGGCCATTAATTATAATCGATTCCGCTATCGATTAGAAAAACGCCTTCTTTACCAGAATTAGGGGAATCGGGGTTTATCACTTGAATAAGACTGTACGGTTTGTTGATTTAAGAAGCCCATCCAACTCATATAGATTTCATCGATGTCCTGGTAGACGGGGAAAAAGGAGCAGCAGATTGGTATAATTATGTAATTGAGTGTGGTCAATTCTCGATACGCCAGGGTAGAAAGTAAGTAATGTAACAGTTGTTGACATCATTCATAGTTTTAATATAATCATCATCAGGAAGCAGGCCATGTATTTACTTGACCATTTAATTATATTGAGCGTTGCTGATAGTTCGGAGATTCTGAGACAAGTCCAATGGCTATCCGTCATCATGTAACTATGTTAACATATTCCTCACCAGCAATCCACGCAAAGCTGTCCCACATAGCTTCCTCATCCTTGCATTTGCTTCCTCGTTCGCTCCCTATACACCAATCGCCCCATGAATAGAAAGGCGTACGGGATACAGTTGCATGGAGAGTTCTAGTGGGGACGATCGGAGTTTGGTGGGGCGGGTTATGGCCCGTAGAGCGAGGATAATGAGCTAATGGACTCCCATCCCCTCAAAAATGTCTCACCCCTCCTCCCACCAGCTTCCACCCCTTCATCCATCCCATCCCCTTTCGACCAACCCCCGTCGTTAAATCCACTCACTTCCCCGTCTTCGTTATTCTCTCGCATCGTAAGCACACATTGTGATTCCTCACTTGAGCTAACTTCGGAAACGGCCGCTACGGTGCGCCACCTGACTGATTGGCTGCTCCCGTGGGAACGTTCGCCTCTTTCGAATTTCCAGAATAACGATATTGTTTATTGAAATCAAGTAGTATTTCAAGAATAGTAAAGTAAATAATACGACGAAATTCCCTAAGTTTCAGTTTGGTCAATGATTACGAGATGAATTAACTTCTCGGTTCCAAAATCATACAAAGTAAGAGTGGGATGCCAAATATAATTACAGCTGCCCTCCCGTCAAGTGTATACATCTTCAGGTTTATTCAATATTTCTTTATAACCATTAATTCAAATAAATCCTGTATATAGGAGCAGAAGAAAGTATTTTACGATGTAGGTATATCCACGTGGAAAACTTATTGCATAAGCAGCAAATTGATATTTATAAGTTGTTGAGTGGACCCACGTGACAGTCCGTGCGGGTTCGATCCTCGGAATAAGCCAGAACCTTGCGAAGCTAAATATATGTCGATTAACGGAAAAGTAAAGGTTATATTATCCTTATTATAAATCTTTGTATTACAAATACGATTGCTAATTCCCAAAGTTTGATTCCAAGAGAACTGAATTCCGGGAGATCCCTAGACGCTTTTGAAAGCAAGGATTGAGGTAAAGGGTGTTAAATTTTGCACATTGAAGTTGTGCGGCTAAATCCCAAGGAATAACAAAAGCGTTTCTTTTACGGTAGAATATGTATTCTTCTTCGATGAACAGCATAAACGTGGAATTTTCTCAAAGTTGTACTAACTTTACGAAAGATGTAATGTTGGAGTATTGAACGCAATTTCTGCAACGGAATAGAAGTTAGCTGATAAAGCCATTATCTCAAGCAGCTTCCAAAATATTTCCAAATATCTCGAGACTAATATGGAGCAAACTTTCAATTACAGAGGACAGCTGACACTAAACTATAATTGAAAACCATGAAAAACTGCGAAGTCGATAAATTAGTGAACGAACCGTAATATGAATATCATAGTTCAGTAAAAGCGAGACTAAAACACCTTTTAAAAGAATTTTGTAGATTAACATCAGATTCCGGGAACCTTCCGGCGAATCCGGGAGAGTTAGCAACCTTAATGCCAAACCATTTATTTTAGAAGATTGCTTCGGTAAGTAATGGTTGCACTCCAGGATATTCTGAAACACTACTACGAAGTCTCTATCACGGCAATTGAACGGAGTGTTGGAGGGATTATTGGAGGGAATTATTGGAGATGTAAAGGAAATAGAGACTGTTTTCATTGAAAGGAAATTTGCTAGTTACTTGATTTCATTTTCCCGAGGAATGTGCGCGAATTGAAAAATTGTCGTATGCAACATACCAATCAATGGTCGGTAGAGGCGAACTGAAAAAATATGCCGATTACATGAAAAAATAGTCGTAATAACTGACTGGGGAAATGTCAAAAATTCTCAATCGAATTTTGGCTGGAATAAATGACTATTTATTTTAAATAGCATGGGTATGACACCCGCCAGTTGATAATTTTACCCGAAATAATCCCAAACTCATCAGTATTGGACTACATTTACACTATCTAATACTTAATTTCTATGTCTTATACACTTTAATCTTAGTGGATGTTTTTTACAAGGCAACGTAAGACATTATTAGATTGATTGAATATAACTTAGCTGATGTCTTGTTGAAATTTGCAAACAAAACCACTTTTCGACGAACCATGGACAACTGTTGGCAAAACTGCAGAAATTTTCTTTTGAAACATATTTCCAAAGTACAGCTACTTCGAGCTGATCGATTGGTATTTGTTGACACAGAAATTTTGAGTTTGATGTAAAATAAAGTACTTCATTCAAGTACTGATTCCAGCTGTTTAAAGTAAATGACTTTCTCAATGGCATGTCTCACGTAAAATTGCCTCTTCAGTAATTTATTCACAAAGAGAAGTTGTCTGCTTGCATATAGTCATTCTGTTAACATTATTTTTGATAGTAAACTAAATCTATTAGCATTTAACAGACTTTTTCGTTGAACGCTTCCTCTTCCTTTTTGAATTTCGCTCGCATTTCCAGGTAGTGCTCCTTTCCTCCGCCAGAGGTATACCTTCTTCTGTCGGTAGCGCTCTCTTGTGTATGTCTCTGAAAGTTTGGCCCCCAGCTGATAGCATTTCATTCAATTCGTTCTTTCCCTTTACAAATGAAAAATCCAATGTTAATGATAGTTTTGCAACCGAAAATAATGTTTTACCATGTCAATCTTTTTATTAATTAAAAAAAATTAATGCAAAGTCAATAAGCAAACATGTATTTTTGATTTTATGCTGTAAATCGTGTCATAAACGTTTTGGCACTAAGTTATTTTTATGCAGAACCTAGGAACTAACCATAGAAACCAACCACAAAACCTTTGCAGAAAACCATAGAAAATAATAAGAACTCCTCAAAATAAAAGTCCTGAGAAGTCTGCTTTGAAGTTTAGCTATTGGAAACTGAAATCAATATTTAGCATTGGCATAAAAGAAAATAACGAAACTGTGAATTGATGTGATTTAGACTGCTGGTGAAATTCCCGCTCTACTTCATCTCTTCCAGTATTAAGTTTGTGCAACAGATGGCACTACGTATCCCAGACCACTCCGTAGATTCTGCTCTCGTTCAACCGCGCTGAAGAGTTTTCGAATGCGAATTCGCGCCAATCATTGCAAGGATTATTTATTATTTATTTTCCATACGTCATAGATTTCATTTTGCGTTTTATGACCTTTCTTCATGTATTGCTTTGCGTTTCGTTAACTACCAGTTAGAAGTTAACCTTGGGTTATCAGATCCGAAAGCAAATTGTAAAATGTATGCTGCTGTAAATTGTCACTTTCTGAAACATTTACCGTAATAATTCAATGTTCATAGTAAATAACGTACACAATTTTCAAATCAAGAGACCTCGTATCTTTTCTTTCGTTTATTATTTGATGCTAATGAGTATTTCGCGTCATATCCGAGTTTTCCGTGAACAGTAGGTTCTCTCAAAGGATATCGAAGCTAAAGCAGCTCTTCAAAAATATTTTCGAGAAAATTTTGAGGTATTCTTTATTGTTGTATGGGTAACATTATGGTCGTTTTTATAGTTTAATTTTCTAGTTAGCAAAATTAATTTCCACGAAACAAATATTTTCTATAATCACACTCTCTATTACTACAGTTTTAATTCTTTTTAATAAATCTCTCTTCAGTTACTCCCCGAATATGGAGTTATGAGTTGATTATTTATACACAATTCTATAATCTTTTCATATTATCAGAGCCGTTTAATTTTTAGCGAATTCAATATTTTGCTAGGAATATTCAATCGTGGGATACTCTCCTCTTTTGTTTCTCAAAACATTGAAGAATTAAAAGTGATACCTACTTTTCAGTAAATTTTGTGTATTACTCTTTTATTTAAAAACGCTCAATATAAAGAAAAATAGCTGAGAATTTGTTAATTAGAAAAGGTCAAGCGTACATTTTGGTATGAGCTACTTTGATTAATCGATAAATATTACCAATATATTTCTTGACGTGAAGTATTTTGCCTAAAGCTTATTTCAAGAAGAGGAAGTGAATCTTAAGCTAAATTTACTTCACGAATTTAGAACAATGCAAAATCAAAAGACGTTGTTAATTTTATACGCCCACTAGAAACATAGGTCAACCAAAATAGCGAATAAATCAGAAAACCATACAATGATCAATCGATTCAAAGAGCCTCTTTATCCGCGAAAGTTGACGGACTCTAACAGAGGAAAATAGGTTATAAGGTGCATATTCTCCCTGCCAAACACCAATAGGCGGTTGGATGGGTATGTAAAAGTATGTATGTACAGTGGGCACTTTACAGCTATTGTCGTGCCCCGAACTCAGCTTCTATTTTACTCTTTCGTAGCATTCCTATTTTTTATTTCATATTGCAATCTCATATCTACATTCAACTCATTGTAACAATGTCTTCTTGATATTCACGTTTTTACCTTTGAATAAGTTTTTCATTTTAATAGTTCTTTGTATCTGATTTCGTCTATTATGTTAGTATTGCGTAACCATGAGAGTTGTTTTCTATTCACTTCGTTAAATATGTCATTCGCCATTTCCACTTATTCACTTTGTCAGATCTTCACTTTCTGGGTTCTACTCATGTAGTCATGTATGATATATACTATGCATTAGCAGGGTGGAAATTACCTGTTAGCGCTAGCTATAGTTTCTTGAAAAAGGTTACAATTACAAGAATCATGCCAACCACTTACTTGCAACTTTACTCTGTCGTATAAATACTTGCTGAGACCTATTTCTTATATTCCCTCACCATATAGTACAGATATGAAATACCTCGGAAATCTAAGAACCGATATAGTACAGATAACAAATAGTAAACCACTCACACCTGGCAAATTGCTAACTGAAGCGGAAATTCACTATAATTTTTAGCGGAAATTCACTATAATTCTTGGCTTTGAGCAACCAACGTACATCACTTCAGTGATAGTCGTTGTTTTTGTAGAGAAATAAAAAGTTTCGTTATTTACAGAATTGCTACCCACAATCTTAGATCTTGCTTAAGAGACATTAATAAAAAAAACATTGTTAAATGAATAATCTTTTCTATTTAACCGTATCAATTGTATTTGAAGAATAGATACATTCAAGGATAAGAAGAAGTGAAAAATGTGAACATTAATTTAAAAACTAATAAACCTATTAATGCGAATCGTTTTCTGTTCTTTCTTATCATAAAAAACGAAGTTTTCAGCGAAGGGGAGTATTCCAACCAAGGAATGAGTCTCTTTTCACGTCATTTTATTTGCGTATGCGACTCTTAGAATTAATAAACGCCGGATAATAGTATCTAACAAATTATAAAAAACATTTTTCTAATACTATTCTATTTTGTTTAGACCGAATAAAATTCCCCTATAAAAAACTGCCGACCGGTTCTATAATATTAGCTACATCTGCTTCGTCCTTCTGTGGAACCTTCCTCCACGCACTACATCAAAGCGACCGTAGTTTTATCTGTGCTGTATTTTATCAGTAGTATTCAACCTCCTTGCTTACTTACTTATGAACCTTATGAGTAGTTAAAATCTGAAGGATAGCCGCAATGTTTTTGAAGTATCTAAATGAACAATATAAGCAGCAGCAGTAAGCATAGCTAATCAAATGTTTATCAGTATAAATATCGTTAAAAATTCACAGGGCTAGGGAGTCTTAAATATATGGTGACTATGAACGGATTAAATGGGTCGAGATGTAGAGGAAATTCATAGTGGCAGGGGTCTCCAGAGATAAAATTCTCGCTGCAAAATCGGCAGGTCTGATAATGAAGATAAAGGGACAAAAGGCTGAACATATAATTTGAAATGTCCTTCTCAAGAGCAGAGTACAATAACATCGAACAAAGTTAAAAATGTCACGTCTAACAAAACGGAACGGGACATAGCAATTAAATGGACCCATAAGTAATTACAAACGTTCATTCCTTTCCCCGATAGACCTTTCTGGCTAAATAATTAGGGCTCTTGCAGAAATAAAGAATTAACTCTATGAGTTGTTGAACTTCCTCATTCAACAGTACGGATCAAATCCAGTAAATCATATCACGATGTGAAGAATCACATTCTTATTTATCGAATTTTAATTTTTACTCACGCATTACGTGAGAAATTTTTCGTAAACCTGCTACATAAGATTTGGTTTCCTCTGAGAAAATCTTACATCCCATTCTTAATTTCTACTTCCACAGTCAATCGATCCCTATCCTCATTCAATTTATTCGGTCGACAGATAAGCGTGAAATTCAATTTTTTCTTATCGACGCCTCGTACTGTTACTCTCCTTAAACTTGGCTATCTATGCGTGTGTGAGGGAAGGAACGGGTCGCGGATAATTTATGAGGAACAATTGAAAAAGAAAGGCGATTGGGGCGGATAGGCAAAGGTCGAGCAAAATTGGAGAAATGAAAGGGTCAGAGGTCAAGAGAGGGGAATGGGGGAGTGCTTGCTGCGGTGGCGACCGGATATCGACCAGGGAAGTGGCGATGCAACCCACCCACCCCTCTTCTCTGCATCACCCCTTCCATTATCTCTCTATACACACTAATGCTATACCGCAGTCTTTAACCAAGAATGTGGTCAGATTACGTGAATAAAGCTCTCCTTTTCCTTAAACCATTCATTTAGCGAGCAATTAATGTATACTACACTTTATAGAGGAAAGATAAAAAAGAACAACACAATTATACGATGATTCGTTAGTTAACGAACAGGAGACAGCAAATATATTATTATAATGACAATGATTAAAAAATTACGTAAACTATCTAATTTGATCGCAAAATATAACAATGCGTGCATGATATGTATGATAGAGGATGCATTTTGAAATTTCTTATAAGTATAGCCTGAACGGAGACTATCATTGGGTACATTCAATTTCTCCGACAAAATATTCACATATATGTATTGAAGTGCGAAGCTTGTACCGAAAATCGCTAACAAGATAAAGCAATTGAGGTTATTCCTTTTGTTGCAAGGTTTAAACATATTTAGCGCAGCTGATATATCCGTCTATTCCATACACTTTGTTTTGTATTCTGAAAAGTATTCTTCTAAATTCTGCATCTCTGAATTCTTAAAATATAAAGTACCTCATTTATAGTAACATCAATTTGGTAAGGATTCTAGGATTCTATAGCTCTCCGTAGACTTATTTGATAGTAACCAGAGTTTAATTTTATGCCTTGCCTACACAAATTATCCTAGTTATTTATTGTAACTAATAAGCCTCACGAACAGAGAGACGCTAAAATATGAAGTTTCGGTGAGGTCTAGCATGGACCGAAAGACAATTGCACCAGTGGTTATCAAAGTATAGATATTGGTCTGTAGATCACCATCAAGTAGCCTTCAATACTTAACATTTGGAATGCTAAACCTTGGATCTTTTGTAGAAAGCTTGCCATCTTGTCCATTAGTGGGCTGTAAGGATCACTTTGGCGACCACTGCTCAACTTGATGCTTACGGGTTCCTCATTCGAATAATCAGGATATTTCGCGATATATTTAGTAGATAATCTGCCCCTTTTCTTGAACATTAATGTAACTTAGTGGTTACTTGGTGTTTCCGCTCTTGTTCCCGTATTTATGCGCAAAGTGGTTAGCAATTTCCCTTTCTGCTCAACGTTTTATGGCTCACGGGGAAATTCACATAGGATATTTCAGTTTGCAATTGCATGACTCGGCTTATTATCTTGAATTTGAGATATCATTTCTGAATAATCACACCGTTTACGTAGCCTCATTTCCACGAAAATGAAAATGAACTACCGTGAATGATCCACCTTCAGGCATTGGTGTGTTGCTTCTTGTTACTTCCCAGTACATTTCCCAAAGTTGAGTATTGTGCTTATATAAAGAAATCTATTCTTATATCTTACAATAGATACATTTTACGTATATAAAACAATGTGATTAGTTTAATTAGAACCAAAACAGGGAAAAGCGATACTTATTCATGCTATCGAAGGTTAAAATTTCTTTCGCCATCCATCGAAGTAGAAATAGTGCTTCATACATTATATTTAGGAGAAACTAACATTAGTATCAAAGAGTTCTTCAGATAAACACATCATTTGTTAGATGAAACGCGAGACCAGCAAGCGCAACAGCGTTATACTTCCAGTACTGTTGAAAATACCTCGCACACCTCTCATCTGTGTGTCAGTGAGCTGATGTTGCTAGGATGTTAGACTTCGTAATTATAAGCGCCGCTTTTTATGTAAAAAGAACGAGCGGGAAAGGACATAAATGACTTATGAATGGATTTACTTGATGGATTGAAGGAGAATAATCTTCTCTTCGCTGAAGTACTTGATTCTATTATCGTGACTAAGCTAACTAAGTCTACCACGAGGTTTGCGGAGGCTTGCGAAGAATCAGTGCTTCGAAATTGGCCTTTTGTGTCTCTGGTCCCTCCATTTCTCACTCGTAATTACTTGCTCTGTACATAAAATTGTTTAACCCGTTCGTCTCTTCTTCATTTAATCTCTTCTCTTTCCCAGCGATTAATCCATTTAATTTTTATTCTCCTAACCCATGAAGCTAAGTATACTTGTAATCGAGAACCAGGTTGCAGAATTGCTACTCCCTCCCTTTGGGTAGCTAGCCATTTCAAAATGATGAGTTTAAGGGTAAATATCTTGCATGCTGCATCTGAATATATTTTTTATGTTTTACAATGTTATTCAATAATGGATTCTGCGTTAAATAAGACATTTTTATCCAGCGACAGCTCACTATTCATCTTGACTTACTATTCATTGACTGTTCATTCATAATTATTTTATTCTTTCTCGAAAATTAACTATCCGTTTATTTCAACTTATCACCTGATGTTTGTCTCTGGATATCTCAAATCAGTGAATTACTTAATTAGATGAAATGATTTTAATTTAAAAGACGCGTACATATCAATAAAAATTATATCATAACCCAAGTAGGTGCATTAACTTTATTACAATATTGCCCTTTAATAAATTTTAGGTTATTTATAAATCCTTTATCAATGCCCGCAGTTTCCTCTCAATACTTTCCTAATATAAATATCTACTGAATGGCTATGGCTGAATATCTAATAATCGATTATCAAATCTTTATGTGTAGTATTAAAAATGGATAAGATGTATAAAGTGGCTCAGAAGTTACACGTCTCACATAAAATCCCAAGTAACTCCGTAGGGAGAACACCGCCGCCGTACTTTCGTCTTGCATCGCATTCAATATTCACACTCGTGGCTAAAAAAATGCGGAAATCTCAATGCAGGCACTCGGGCGAGACGTAAGCATTGTGCAAATAAGCTCCGTGTCACGCCTTCCCACTCGAGGGTCAGAACGGTCAGAAGAATGCTTTCTGTGGCGCGGCTTTGGAAAGGAGACGATTAGCCGAGTTAAACGTGTGTATGTGTGGAAGGAGGAAGTATCGGAAAGGTGTCGGAGGCCAAAGCAGGAGAGTGGCGTCGCATTTAGTTCTCTACAAAGTAGAGACGCTGAGGGAAGGAGTGTCAGAAAAAGGTTTTGCACCCTTGGGGATATGAAAGAGGCGAGGAAAATGCACGCTGCATTCTACTCGCGATCCTTTTAAAATTTTATTTCGGCCTCGCATTATGCCTGAAAACGGTGGAGCGAAATTATGATGGATATATGTCACTTTCGTAATTATTCTTCCATGAAAGTGAGGGAATGCTTTCTGTGGAGTGAAAATATCAAAGGATGGAGACTGTTTAATCAAAGCATTGTCCGTTCTTTTTTTTACTCTTTTTGTCGTCTTTTAGGAAACTTTCGTAATTTTTCCTGACTCATAGATGGCAATTATTTTCGTTTTTCCGCCTCGCGATTGTCCTTTTTTGATACCCATGACGTCAGGATTTCCTTCACGTATATTTTAAAAAGGTATTGCAATTTCTTAATTTCATTAGATGCGTTTTACGACATAATGATATGCATCTTCTATGTTATTTCAGTTTATGGCCGTTTCATATATTTATAACTTATAATACCGAAGACAATGTTAAATTTCTTGGATTTCCTCCCTTTTTTCGGAACTTTTAAGAATTCCGCTTATTCGCGCCATAATAGGCAGTTACATTTATATAACTGAACCGCTATTCCCATAATTGAATCCAAACGGGAACTTCTGCATGTTATATTCTCATGTTATATTTCATTCTTTCAAAATCAATATTTCTGTGAAATTGCACCCTTATATCCCTGCCCGATATGGCTAATTTAATGCAATCTTCCATCTCCGTATGAATGGTTTCAATTGCTTGTAAATTAGGTTCCATCATCTGAACCGAGGTTTTCTACGGTTAGGGTGTTACGATTCTCAGGGAAATGAAAGGGATTCACTTTCCCTCAACAAGGAAAAACAAAAGGCTCCTCGTCCGAGCCCAATGGAGCTATTTAGAAGGGGATAATGTAGCCCTCATTGGCCTCGCTGAGAGTTGCATGGCAATTTCACGAGAATTGCTTTGAAGTGAACGCAAAATAAGGAGAGGAAGAAAATGATGGGTTATGACTCGAATTCAAATCGCATTCTCCTTCCCCTTGTTACTTGGCGCATTTGTCCCCATCGTGATAGGGGAAGTTCAAATCATTCTGGCTGTAAATAAAATGCCCCTACGTTCTCACATTTTTAGTCATGTCATCAAGACAAAAAGTTATCAATCCAAAATATTTGTATTAAAATTGGCAAACATGTTCTTATTATATATCCTTTGGCTATGTAGAATTAGCGCAATATTCTTCTTTAATGTATCCGTATCTTTTGTAGTAGATTTTTGAGAGAAAGGAGTTTTACTTTTTTATTACTATTTGTTTTGTATTTGGAAGTTTTTCACACATTCCGATAAGCCATTTCCGTTTGGTATCTATAGTTCTGTCGTAAAATCTTGCAGTCCGAATCAATAGCTTTGACGAAATGTTAAATACTATGCATATCTATTCCAGATTCTTATTAGATTTTTGATGTTTTTAAACGAATTGTCTTTCTCTGGAAAGGTATTCGTTGATTTTTTCCAATCTTAACGTGTCATTTCTTTAAATGGTAGAAGGATAATGAAAACAATTTTGCATGTGTGTGTATGACTCATTCTAACTTTGATTTTGCTCTTTCCCTAATTATTAGAAAAATTCATCGAATTAATACACAATGAATTGAATCAAATTAAAAAGAATAGGAAAATCATCCTTTGTTTAGGTGTAACCCTTGAAAGGATGCCCGCGTTTTCTTAAACTTGATTTATAATGTCAGTATCCGAATTGAAAGGAAATTTTCGTTGCGCGAATGACACCCAATTCACGGCATCACGAAGATATCCATCAGCAAAAGGCGAATCGACTACGCCTAAAAGCAAAATTTCTGAGATTATTTTCGCGAAACCGATGGTTTTCAACACCTAAGAGTCTGTCGTTTCCTTTTAGGTGTGCTAAAAGTAGCGAAATAAGAAAAGGAGTTTTGAAAGCAAGTGGAAGGGAGCGATGGAATCGGAGTGGAAGGAATCGAGTCGATTGGAGATAATTGCGGGATTGGGGTGTTGTATCTCCACCTCGCAATCATTCCTTCCCATCCATTGGCTTCAATCCACACACACATCGCCTTGCTTTCGGATGTCCCATTGTCATCGTCGCCCACAACGGCTCTTTGCACCTTTTTGATTGGGGCCCTTGTGTGCGCGTGCCGAGGAATGGAAGATGGAAGCGGGGAGCGTGGGCGAGTGGCAATTGTTCCGCAGAAGTAATTTATCACTCTCTCCTGTATTCTTCACGTCGCTCACTCTTCCCCTTCAAACCGTTAATAAGTGTATGCACACTGAGGCGCCTGACTTACAAGAAACCTCTCTCTCATTGTTTTGTTCAGAAAGCTTGAAATTTTGATCCTTTACAAGGCTATTCAGGTAGTAATTTTTATACAAAATACATGTTCTTGTATTATATTCTAGTGACTGCGTTTGAGGCGCACCTTTTTCTAAAGGCAATTTCTTCCACATACATGCTCCAGAACCTCTATGCTACTGTTTGCGCTTGCACGAAATATCCATTATTGCATTATACTGCGGTAAACCTAAGATGTAATAAATAACAAAACTATCAAAATTAGTACTTATATACCATATTATACTCACATAGATTACAACACATTTTTTATGTCAACTAAATATATTGTTGACTTTGTTATTATTCTGAAAAATGTCACCAGAATTCATGGAGTTATCTATTTTGTCACCTTATCCTAATTACATTTATCATCACGATATCTAATTGCCACAATAGCTTGGGAAGGAACTTCACATTCATAAGCTACTTTCTGCTCTCCACAAAGGCTCATTTGTGTGTTTAATTGCAAATGGCGAAGGAGGAATTATATTGGAATTTCCTGAAAGCACAGTCTTTACTATTTTTAAATATATATCAGTGTACGTAAATTGTGTTAATTGTCTTAGCTGCCGGTATTTCAAGAACAGGAGAAGTCGTGAATGATCAAATTAATCTCCAAATAATCTTGTTTTGGAGGAAAAATGAGGAAGGGATGAGAAAAGTGGAATCATTTGAATTCCCGAAGCTTGAGATAAAATTTTAGGTGGTAACTACAATAAAAATGCCTTTTGGCATTCCACAAAGTTTAACCTTTCTGTATGAATTACGTTCTTCTTCGGTTTTTCTTTTAATTCAATTTAAAATGAAGTGATGATTTCCTTATAGTTCGGGATAGCATTATTGCGCTTTCTTATCAAACCTTTCCAGAGATAATTCTGATTAAATTGTTGAGTGTTTTATGCTCATGATTATGAAATGTTTTATGTTCATGATTATGAATAAATTCAGTTTTGAGGAAAAGCGTTGTTATGATTATGAAAGTGATTTATGTACGATCATAAGTAAATAATGCTCTTCTATTTTTCGTTAAATGAATTGAAATATTTCATGAAATAGTGCTGCGGAATAGAAGATAGCGTTACTGGTACTCTCTCTCTTGAATTGGAGGTTTTAAGATAAACAGTATCAAGAACAAATGAAATTTAATGCATTCAGAAACAAAAGATACGTTTTGTTTGGTCTCTTGAGAGATTGATTGTTCTTTTCGCAGCTGGTTTTTCTTGTAGACGACTTTTAGTGACAATGAATATGAAGAGTAGGTAGGTTGTAGGATGCGTCTATCCGTAGGGTCCGAAGGTCGTTTGAACTCCATCCCCTCCGCTATTGGCTAAAAAATAAGCTTTAGGGAGGGAATAAGGTGACTAGGCAAGATGAGGAGCGACATAGTGTTGCTTTCCTCGTTGTTTACCTTCTTCCTATGTTGGGATTACTTTTATGTAAGTGTAGCAGTAAATGTAGCGTAAATGGCACCTTAAATAACACTTTTCGGGGCATTAAATGAATAAAATAATAATTTCCATTAATCAGCATCTTTCATACCTCAATAGTTTAAGTTTTGTCAAAGTCAATTGCAAGTCTTTGACAACAGTAAACGAAAGATAATTTCATTCAACTAAAAATCCCATTTAATTATTATTCTATTCATTGTAACATTGCAACGTGGTAGCAGGAATAGCCAGATGTGTATCTGTATCAAAACTTCTGTTTTCTCAACTCATAGGTTAATAAACGTCACTTCTAGCTGTCCTATATATTAACATACTCGAATGCCTTGAATTAATTTAGATTTACGTTAAATTTCTAATTTTAGCTCTTACTAGCAACACAGCATTAATTTGTGAAAAACCTGTGAATTTTAGAATAAATACGAATACTGCTCGATTCTTATTCGTCAAAGGATCATAAGTATATTTATTATATTGCTAAGATTTTCCTAATTCCTATGATCTTTAAAGTAGATAATTTCTTTGTTTAATTTCTTTATTTACTGAGAAACCGGCCGGATAGACAAGTGGACAATGCGTTCGACGTCGCTGAAAGCGGTCCTGGGTGCGATATCCGGTGGGAGTGAATGTGCGAAATGACCTAAGCAGTCAAGCACTATTAGAAATACTACTAGTAATTAATGAGAAACTTGTGCTTATCTTTATGCGAGTGCTGTGATCGAGATATATAACCCTCACATTCCTTTTGTGTCATTGCTTTATCATGCCTCATAGCCTAAACATACTCGTATTTTGGTATATTGCTCGTTAGTCATTTCCTCAACATTAATCATGCGTCGTGTCAAAGATTGCGTTAACGGTAATGCGGAATTTAAAAACATATTTAATAATGCCATGTCTCATTCATCTACTGCTAACTAATTTTTCGGCAGATTGCTGCATAAAAAAATAAACGACTTCTAAATTGTGATATGTATTTCTTCAAAGAATGTTCATCAAGTTAAAGAATACTGGTATTGTTTAACTTGACCACGAATTCTAGTCAGAATTCGTCCTTATTTGGAAGTCGGAAATCTAAAAATAGTAATTCCTAGTGCAATTGTTTTTTCATGGACTCAAAATATTTCTTTGCGTCGAACACGATACTGGCTAATCTTTAGCTAATATTTTGACAATATCAAGCTGAAATATTAAATAAAAGATATGTTTAAACGTAATTTACTGCATAAGTTATTCATTTATTGCTTAGAAAGTTGAAAAAAATTGAATGTAAACACTAAGCATTTAGCTTCAATATTATTTAATCTCTAGTTTCTCTTGTACATCACTTTTGCTACAACTAATTGAAATAATCTTGGCAAAAAAAAATTTCCAAACATTCCATCATAAAAAGAAACTTTTTGGGTCTGAATGCGAAACAGCGATTTCTCACACAATGTCCAAAAAGAGTATTTCGAGAATCTGAGATTGAAATCTCTTTCCTTCCCCGAGTGCAGTTCCTCAAGAAACCGTCCGCGAGATACTAATAACTGGCTTTTATCGCTGAAGATTATTGACTCATATCACTCACGCTCTCCACCACTGCCTTGCAGCGATTGCAGAGACATCCCGTGAGAGAATGGGTTACCATTAAACGTCCTCCCACGGACCCCCTCCACTTTTCCTTCCTTCTGCTTCTTCACTCACTCCCTTCCGCCAATATGAAGAGCTTTTTCGGTTCCTTCCTCAGCATCTCCATTGTGACGCGGACGAAAAAAAAATACGGCTATTGTGTCGCTCTGGAAGGATTCGAATCTTGGCTCTCCCCAAAACAACTGATATTCTCCATACTTCTTTCTTCGAGACGATATCTCAAGACTTCGGCCGTTGAGAAATGCACACGGACGTGAATAAGGCGGAATATTATGTTGCGAGTGCACGCCAAAGTATATTTTTTCCTCCCTTAAACGTTCCCCGGAGTTGTCTTCGAATCCCTCCGGAAGAGCTGCAATTATTTGCGGACTCCGAATATTTTATCGAGTTTTTCTTAAAGTACGTTTTGGATGCAACGTAACAAAAAGAGATTCCCAAGTTTCGGACGATTTAAATGTAAATTTTAGTCAAGAGACACTTCTTTTTTGCTCATTTGGCATAGGGATTGCTTTCCGATTCTAGGAATCGGTATTTTCCTCCTGTAAGGTTTGGACTCGCTTTACGAGTATAAATCTACGGAGTAAGATTTATTTTTTTGAGCCGTATATTTTGAAAGGAAAGCACCAGCAATTCCATGCGGCCACGTTATCCTCCGGAAATATTTCTGGTGCCGCATGAAACCTATTTACGTTTATTAAGAATAAAAGTTCATTTTGTAATCCTATTACTTTATCAAAAAATTAATTTTTAAAATGCAAAATTTTTATATCGCGCATGAGCCTCGAATCTGGGAATTGAACCCGGAACCGTTTTCGCCGAAGTCGTTACTCTCTTGGCTATCTGGAGGACATTTCTTTATCTGTTGCGCTATGATGATATTCAGTAATATTGGGGAATCCCGAATTCTGACAGTTGATTTTACTCAAAATGTCGTTCGTTTCCCTGCCTTCAAACGCAAATGGATAAACGTGCATAAAAGGTACAGAAAGTTTGATTCTTCAGATGCAAGAATGCACAGATTTGATGGGAGAGCTGAAGGGGGCTCGCAGGTCATGGAATCTGGACCTATAAATTGAAAGATCAGTACAAACAATGAGATTAAAAGTTGAAATTCGAGAGATTATATCGTGCAAATTAAGTTTGTGCTTATAAAATTTGGAATAAGTAGCACTGCATAATGGATCAATAATTTTTTCCATTTGATACACTCATGATTTTCAAGAGATAAGGGTTCTGTTGCACCAGTATGTAGTGATGATCATACCGTCGCAATATCAGAAAGAATCCCACCCATAACCCCTTTTGAAGTTATCTCGTTTAGTCATCTCTACATTGTACTATCGGCGAAGTGATTTTGAAAGAATTAAAGATTTTAAATGATAGCCTTATCTGTCAGAACCTAGTTTCTATAATTTATTGAATGAAATGTTCTTGCAAATCCATTATGAAGAAGTAACATTTTTCTGTGATGAAGAATACTAAAACCATAAATATTAATTTAGAATATAAATTAACCCTGCTTTTTCCAAGGAGATAAGATATACGTTGAATTGTTTACTGTAATGTTTTGGCTGAGTAAGCATTTTGAAAATGGCAATTAAACAAGATTTTTTTAAGTCACGGAGAAAAATTTAGAATTGGATGGATGTATCTTCGTCGTTATAGTTGCGTAGTCCTTTGCATCTATCAGGAGAAATGCATTATGAAATTTTGAAACTTGCTAAATATAGCAAACTAAACTCGACTCGACTAAAAAGTAATTGCACCCGTGACATCATAACCAACGAGCCAAACAATGATTTAGTAATTTTTTTACAGAATATTTAGTGCACGACTGGTCTTATTATTTGGTGATGTCTTTCCACGAAGTAATACCTTCCAGCATCGATGTTATGACCGATGAGATATACTAGAGGTTCGATTACTGCATTTAATTTCTATTGCTATGCTAGTAAAAATTATACGATTATAGCCGGTTGGTTTTAGATAAAGGCCGTGGAACTATCCGGAGATGAGTAAATGGAATGATTCAAGCATCAGGCGTTACTCGCGTCACTCCTTCGAGCTATTGTTTTGGATCGACTTTGAGAAGTTGCTACAGCTTTTAACTTTCAAATCACCTGCTACTCAAAAGAATATATTTTGAAATCTCCGCGCCGCACTTCCGCTGTTTACCCTTCGTCCTTGCGCATTTCCATGGCCTTCTCATCCGAACATTTTCTCACACAAATCATCCTTTTCACTCGACCAGGCCCCTCGAAAAGGTCAATCCCTCGCTATGGCATTCAATGCATCTCATACAAGTCCACGGAGTAGACTCGATGGGTGATAGAGGAGAAAATAAAATGGAGTTCGATTGAGCGAGCGAGCAATAATAATGATAATAGGAGCTAACTGCACATAACTCACCCATCGCCTCCATTATACGTACACGCACCCTCTCTACTACGACCTCCCACCCTCCGATGGCGAACCGACTTAAAATGCGTGACAATATGTGATCACTCAGTGTTGTGATAACTGCCGTGGATGTGCCCAGCCGAGCGGAATGGGGCAACGGCGGTCGGGGGCGGGCGGAGGGGCGAGGGTATGGATGCATTCGAACGGCGTTGGGAAGTCGGGGGTGCATTTCACACTCCCCCGAACCCCTGCCCCCCGGGGCCGGCGAGAGTGGTGCCGCGTGCCGAGACGTAAGGCAGGTCACGTGGTGTGCGTCAGTCTCTGCTCTTTCGGAGGGAATAAAATGTCTGAGGTCAGCCGAGTGTGACCTGCTGTTGGTCACCTACTATCCCTCCCGCTCTGCTTCCTTGCTCCTGTGTTTGGGGAGGAAGGATTTCTTGGCGGCATTTGGATTTCCGAAATTTCATATTCTTGTCGTCTTGTTGTCATTTACACATGTCTAAGAACCGCATTTTCTTTGGTTCCGGTTCGATGTAATCGCCAAATCTCGGTTCGGTTCCGGTTTAGCTCCGGCAGCAACCGTCGAACCGGTTCGTATAAGTTATTTCCGCTCCGATAAAATAATCTCTGTGCAAGGTCAATATAATATATGATTGTTGTATAGGTTTTCTTTTAGTTACCTTTTAGAACAATATACAAAAGAAATAATCAAAGAATAAGTTAATATATTAAAATGTGAATGTTGATTAGTAAGCTGCAAGTCACCGTTGCGTAGGTTTATACAACTACGGTACCCTTGATTATCCGAACCGATAATCGGAACGGAAAAATTAATGGCTTCCGGTTTCGGTGGAGGTACAAGGATTTTAATTTTTTGCTTAAGGTTCGGTTTTCACTCCTGCAAAATTAATGGTTTTTCAAGATCAAAGCCCTGGACTTACATTATTTAGAATGTTGGGATCTATCTACTGCTGAACTTTTCCTATAAGGTTACTTAAATGCTGCTTTGAAATAAAATTTTCCGTCGTAAAAGTTTTTCCCTTCTTCTTTTTATCGTATATTTCGCCACTTATCCTCAATAAACTCAAGGAAAATTTTACGATGCAAGAATTTCTAATTTCTACTTTTTGGGGACTTTTCATTAATCAGAGGCGACTCCGTAGCCTAAAATAGTTCCCTTTTCAGAACATTAATTGTCAGAGTTTCGTTTGTCATACCACATAAGTGTCTGCAGGTTTTTTTATGATTCTCTTAACATGGGAGAGAAGGTCAAATTTTACAAACATGGAGTAGTAATAATTAGCCAAGTATTTTCTCGAAATTTCCTTGGTAATACCATATTTCATACTATATTTGTATACTACTGTCATATTCCTGATTTTGAGCGGCTGTTTTTGAAAAATGCTTTTTAAAATCTTGTATACATCAGCTAAGAGTACTTAGAGCTTCAAATAAATAAAATAATAGCGATTTCACCAGCCTTGAAGCTAGCAATCATATATTTTTCTTAGTACTTCTCTGTTCATAAAGAAAAATATTTATGATATGTTGATTAAGTAAGTTTTAGAATGAATTCTGAACATTATGTAACCCTCATTATAAAGATTAATCAACGTGGGAAATATTATAGTAAGTATTTTGAAATCAGGCTAAAAGAATTTCGAATTAATGCGTCAGCAAACATAAACCGCATGTGGACGTAGATTTTACCGCAAAATTAGTCGGGACAAATTCTAGTGACCCAAAAACTATTTTCCGGAGAAATTTTGTGGCCGAAAGTTTTTGAAGCTATAACATTTTTCCATTGTTCATTTATTAGAAGAACAAAAAAAAACTTCTTACATTAGATTCAATCTTCTCATTCACTTTCATAAGGATAAACCAGAATTGGTGCATAAAAGTATGAGTGTACCTATTCAGAGGCGGTTATTCATATTTTGGATTTCATAGAATTGATTTAAAAGAATTGTCAATGAAAATAATTCGATGAACTGCCTTGATATGATTGATTTCTATTACGCTGTTAATTGTTAATTTCTTGATCAAATTTGGGCGATTCCGCTGAGTTATGAAAGGCTCAATAACCTCTTGCTGATGATAAGAAAATTAGTTCGGGAAAATTTTGAGGAGAGAGAAGAAGAATGGGCTAGCTTTTTTAGCTTTTCACTCGAGTGAATCTGGATTAGGAATTGTTAAAGATGATTGTTAAATATTTAAAAGTTAAAGACCGCAAATATAAAGTTAATGTTATTAAGCAACGAACGAATAGAAGCAATTCTCACTCTCAAATCGATCTGTTATAGAAGGAATAATTTGGCTGCAGGCTGCAGGAGCTCCTCCCTAAAATTCACAATAATTTTTAAATAATATATCTAGACATTGTATTGACGAGTTAGCTTGCTATTGACGAAGTACACGTGGAGTAGAGGATTGCCTAGTAGGACATTATACGGTAAGGACTTGTCCCTGGGACCGAATACTTATCTTAGAAGAGAAAATCGTCAGAAAACGAATAATTCTTCGAAGTTGAAGAGGCTAAAAAATAGTTTGTTCGTGAAAGGACTGACTTTAGATTGCGGGGTATTACGATTGAGCATTTGGCCGAGTATTGGAGTGGACCCGCATGCGAAAGGACTGTTGAACGGGGAAGGAAGCGGGGATAGCAGGAAGAGGAAGGAAGGAAGGAAGGAAGGCGAGGGCGGATGAGTCAACGTGAGAAGCGGGGAAATGAAAGGAGAGTGAGGATTTCGGAATCAGTGAAGGGGTCAAGGGATAGGGGTGTCGAGTGGGTCGCGTTGCCAGGTGATGAAGGGATAAAAAAACAAAACCCCGAATTTTAAGTCGGCTGACTAAAAGGGTGGCGCTGATTTGCCCAACGTATCGCTGTCTTAATAGCGGCAGCAGCATATTTTTATCAGGCATTCTACTCTGAATACATGAAAAGGTCATCTTGAGATTTAGAAGTTACTTCTTTACAATGTTCGTATTAGGTTTTTAAGACGCTTGTCTTGGGATTTAAGAGCAGCAGTCTCCTGTTCTTAAAAAATGAAATATTCACCATTAAATGTAAAAAGTTGTAAAATATTCTCTATTATATCTTATATTTATAATTTAAAATAATATAATACTTCTAAATCAAATCTGTGATAGTTGAAACGGTTCTAGTGTGGAAGAGGACAATCGATGGATCGGATACGCTCTTTCTTGACAAATTAAGATTGAAGAATGTACATACAAGAAACTTTCGCTATGTATGGAATACAAGCTATTATACTAGAAACGTTGCCATTGTCAATTTATTATGATTGTTCTCGGAATATTTAGTTAAAACATACTGAATCATTATATTGAATCAAACTAAGCATGGATTCCGAAAGCAGTGTAATACGTCTTGAAATATTTTTTTGAAAATATCCATACATAGTTCCATTAGTACATATTTTTTGCATTTTGACTAAACTTATTGAGTATTGCATATTATAAACCTTTACAGCTTATCGACTTATTTTCACTAGAAGCACGCAACATTGAGTTTTTTCTTGCTGTTTGAATTTTGATTGAATTTCTGCTCATCTTTCGACCGGTAACTGCCGACTTTACAGATAAATATCAGTGAACTTTAATGCTTTTGGACATGCAATTTCAGGATGACCTTAAACAAGTATAATTGACTACATTGCTATAGTGCATAATTATTTAATATAGTACATAATTGTTTGGTATTACGTAATTATTATAGTGCATAATTATTTAATTGATGCATTCATGCTAATTTATCTTCACATTGGTTATAATTTGATAATAATTATTGCATATTTCTTCGCGTAGTCAAGAAATTTGATTAGTTTTCGATCCAAGTTTATACATAAACCTGTGTTCCTATAGAGTTTGAGATTAGATAGGAATTTTGGGAATGAGATGCAGTAAAATTATAAGTAAACAATTCAAATTTAACAGCTTGTATTATTGAATTCTCATGGCGAATTTCACCAACTGAACCTACCTTTGAAGCATAAGGTTGACATGACGTTACTTACTAGAATATAAACCCATCCTTAAGGGTCTTCTTAGAGCAGAGGTGACTGCATGAAAAATGAACTCTTCCAAGCAACCGTCGGAATCAAAAGAAGGGTGCGTAGATTTGAATGGGCTTAATGGTCGCGAGTGGGCGCGTCCATTCTGAGGGAAGGAGGACGCACGGTTGAGGAAAGAGGGCATCAGAAATCAGGAAGAGGGGAAAATATGCATGGTCAATGGTTATACTTTTTCCCCTCAGGATACAAAAAAATGACTATCGCAGCACGTGACCCGTTGCTCCTCCATTCTCCTCCAGAGTTTACTCCTGCTAAGCTTCCAAAAATGGCTGCAGTTAAGCACACGTGACCTTAATGCGATTATATTCGATTGGTTGCGGAAATTTAATGGAACCTAACGATCTTCACGTTTACCGTTAAGGAGGAGAAATTTTGTGCATCAAGTGTTTGTCCCAACAGTGAACTCTAAAGTGCCTCTTGAATTTATGAGACTTTTAATGAATTTATCAGGATATTATTCCGACGTTATTTCTATCTCCATCCAATGACGTAGAGTGACTTAAGCTTAATGAGGTAACTCTGAGTCATTTTAACGGTGATTAAGGTATCTTACAAGCATTATATGCTCAAACGTAATTACTAGAGTAAACAGAAAGAATTTTGGCTAAAAGAAACTTCATATATGGGCTCAAATTTTGGCTTTGGTGTCTCCGATCCTTTTTATGAGAGAATACTGTCCAATAAACTCCATCATATAGAGCTACTAAAATATTATATGTTTAGAATAATATCATAGAATCAGGATATTGGTGTGAACACTTTTATATTAAACGCTGTTTAATTTTCAAAATTTATCCATTCATTTTCATTTAGAATAATTTAGCACACTTTCTATGATATATATCGTAACATTTGAAGCATATTACTAAGGTTACTAGCATTTCTTTGCCTCAATCTTCAGCGCTTAATTGTTTTCTCAAGAATTAGATGGGACTCCAGCCATTATTTTTTCAACGATATTAATAAAATATGATCCTTATTGATCACGAATTATTCTTTCGTGTTACTTTCATCCTTTAGCCTATATTTATATTTTTGTTATTGTTGAATGTGTTTTTATATTTAGTGAGGCATTTTTGATTGAGATTTTTTCTCCTATTATGTTTTATACCCAAGATACTTTGGTAAACGTTATGATTAGTTTCAGTTATTTGATATTTGAGAAAATTTCCTTCCTAAAAACGTAAATAGCGTATTTCATAACTTTCTATCAGAATTAATCTTTCCTCCAAGAGTTGCAAGTAAGACGGAGTTGAGTTAAGCCTGAATCTCCGTAAATAATTGTAACGGTCGTTGGTGGAAGTTATATGCAATCCGAGAAATTTACTTCTAATTGTCTGTCAGAGATTCAGTGATAATAAGCTAGAATTATTAGAAAAAAATGGCAATGCGTACATTCATCTCTCCGTTACGAAACTCTCCTGTCAGCATCATAAATAATGAAATAAAATATAATGATCATCCTCCTGTTTTCTACAAATTTTCTATAAATTCTAAACGAGCATATTTATGCTCATTTTGAAATTTATTTTAACGCTGAATGCTCTAACGCACATGAAAATATTCGTATATTGCTTTTCCTTAACTTCTAGTAACTACGGTAGAATGAATTATAAGTATATTATTCCCATTCTCTCTTTCCTTTATTTATCCCTATCGTGAATAAATTAATGCTGATGGAAATTCGAAGCAATCCCAGTCTATCATGTAAAAATGCCGCTAGTCAGCTAATTTGGAGGCATTTTTTCTGTTAGTAAGCGAAAAAAGACGAAGCATAATCCCCCGTGGGATCGAGCATTAAAGCGGAATATTTCGTCAAAATCGCGCTGCAAATCTTCTTTTGCTCCTTTTCTTCCCCCTCTTTCTCTTAAGCCTCCGCGTTTAAGTTCCCATATTGATTGCAAGCAGAGCACGGAGAGGCTCGGTAATCCTGACCAATTGTCACCACCAACCATCCACTTTCCTCGTCCCTTTTCCACCCCCTTTCTTTCAAACCCTCGCACTCTGCCACCCCCTACTTGCGCCCCTCTTATCCCTTCCCTTCACCCTGTTACAATTCGCGCTTCCCTCCCATTACCCCTTCTCACCGCTAACACTCGAGAATCCTAACCCACGCTCTTTTGAGAACCTCTTTTTTTCTCGCCCAACGGGACTGTCTTTTATTCGGCCCTTCCCTCTCCCTCGCACTTCCTTTCGACGTGCCCTTTCCTACTGCTTCCAAATCTCTCCTCTATTACTCTCATTCTTTCGACTCGATATTCTTCTCTCCTCTCTATCACACTCTCCATCTCTCGAGGAACACGAGAATAAAAGCTTCTCTCGGCATATGTTAGTCGTTATTTTGTGCCTTTCGTCGAACGTGCAGCTAACCAGGTACTTTATTTACTATTAATATGGTATTATTGTTATTAGACCTCTAATTTTAAAGTTATTACCATTGAAAAGTTATTATGTTAAGTATCCTAAATGTCTGGTTTCTTAGCTTTAGGATGGTTTTATTTCATAGCATGGAATGCTAATTGACGTAGTTCACTTACAAAAATGAAAGTGGAAAGAATTCGGAATAAATATCGAAAAGCTACTTTTATGGAGATTTTTCTAATTTATGACTTTCTCTTAGATAATCCTAACCATGGACGAGCAAAAGATAAACACCATCTCATTTCGGTCAGATTCATTTGAATGGATTATGTTTCCTATACTCTACGTATTTTTTATCGAAATATCCTATATATATATTTGTTATCCTATACATATTTGTTAGAATTTAATAGGGTCCCTGTTTGAGACTAGATTTATTTTAGAAACACTAGTTTGAAACAGATTTTTAGGATAGATATTGCAGTTCATTTACGATTTGCCGATTTTTACAAATAGTATTTTGAAATTTCTTTTCATGCGAAGCGGTACTCACAGAAAAATCTTCAAATCATATGTTTGTATTTGAATTGATTTTTCTCACGTTTTCAAATAGCATTGTCATTTCTAGTCATACTATCCGTGTAGTGGTATGGTCAGCACCAATATTTAGGAATATTTCGGTTAGAATACTTGCAGTCTTCATCCCTTGTTAATATACATGGTTTTATAGTGATATTTTAATATAGTTTATAGTATATTTAAAGTAACTATATTTTTCAAAGACTTTTCTTCAGGAAAAGAATGAAAGAAGTAAGGATTAAAGGGAAGGCGGGGAAGGTGATTGCCGAGTTGTTATGAACGGCGCCGAAGTGACTGTGTGTCGCATTATAGGCATCTGATTGGGCGATGAGACTCAACTGGATGGCAGGGCAAAATCCGCTGGGGTCCAACCCACTCAGGCTCATATTGGAAAGGGAAGGAAGGAAGGATTGAAGAGGGAATCCGGGAAGGAAGGAAGGAAGCGGGGTCAGAACAGAAAGAGGGATTATGCAAGTGGGTTGGAACGACAAAAATTAAGCCAGCAATCCGAATTGAGCATATTTATTTGAGCGTGCTTCTACGAGTCTTTACGTGTATTTCACTGTTGCAAAAATCCAGATAGGAAAATCTCGAAAGAAGAGACCTATGATAAAATATTTCTCAGAACAAAATATTAGCTCTTCTTTATACTGTGAAATTGTAGATACTGTTTTGATAAGTATATTTGAGCCTTTCGCCTTATTTTTCAATTCCAAATTTGAGCATAACGTGCAGTTTCAGATCCGCTGTTCTTTAATTTCAGTAGGCTGAGGATCCCTTTTGCTAATTAATCTTTTGTTTCGCAAAAAAAAGAAAAAAAATTATTCTGCTTTCTCATTCGTATTGAAAATTACTTTATACTGTTAAAAAGATAGAGATAATCACAAAAATATTAATATTACAATCGCCATTTTCAATCCGACATCGGATGTAGACCTCCCTAAGCGCTTTCCAATGCTCTCTATTTTGAGCTTCTCGTTACCATGTTACCCCTAGATACTTGCTCTAGGTCTGTTCCATCGGTACTTTGGTCTTCTTCATGGTCTCTTCACATCTCTTGGTATCCAGTTCAGAACTGCTGACGTCCATCAGTTGTCGTTTCTTTTCACAACATGTCCTGTCCACATCCATTTCAGTGATCTTACCTTATCTATAATGTCTGCCACTCCTGTCCTCATCCTCACCCAGCTGTTGTTTCCCGTCTCTTCTTGTGATTCCAAGCGTACACCGTTCCATACGTCTTTGCGTTGTCTGGAGCCGCTGCATTTATCACTCAAGTTTCGCTTCCGTTTGTCAACAGTGGCAGAATGCATCAGACGAACTCTTCGAGAACATTGACTATTTTTACTTAAATTTTTTTTTACGCGTTTCTTCCGAAGTCGCTCCAGCGAAGTTTAATTCTTCTGTTCCTTCATTCATTCTACTGTTTTCTACTCTTGTTGTTGTCCTATGTTCTAGGTATGTGTATTTTTAGGACATATATAACATATATATATATATATTTATATATATATATAATCTCGCCGAAATAGCAGGGCTGGATGATACTTGACAGTGAAGGCGAAATGGCCCGAATGATCCCAGGGGAGAGTTCTAAGTTTAAGAGGACACCGTAATGAATAGGAACTTGATTGATGCAATTTCCACCTTCCCCTCGCTCGTCCATCTTTTGTGTGATCCTTCCCTTCTATTTCTTTCTTAAACGCCACCTCACACTTATTCCACGAATTTCCCCCCCTAACTTCGCCCTTTTTCGACTCTCCATTTTTCCCCTTATCCTCTTGTATGTAAACCTACGTGCACATCTACCCTCAGCTTCACCTAAGTCCGCTTCGACCGTCCTCCAGAAAAAAGACCGTTCTTTGGAGGCACACACCCACTTCACGTCTCTCTCTCTCTCGGCCCTAATGCTCTTACTCTTCATTTCGATCAGACTGTCCATTTGAAAGGGTCATCTGAACCCTTTTCAAAGGTGCATAAAAAGAATGCGGTGAGGATTGATTAAGATCTTTCAAATTGCTTCTTGCAGAAAACGTGAAAATTCCTCATTAATCTTCTGCAGAAGGCTCTCTTCTCGGCACTTCGCATGTGCTCCCACTCGTAAAAAAAAGAGCTGGAGAGAGACCTTTTTGTAATTGTAATTGCCTTATTGTCGTAAAAAATGCGCGGAAATTTCAAAACTAGTCTGTATACTTGTAATTCTGGACATTTTAGTCAAGGTAAAAATATTGTGAAGTTAATACATAATAAATGAATGTTTATACTCCATAAGCCTTGATCAAAGCACCGTGATATGTATTAGTAATGTACATGTATTTAGTTAATTGAGTACCGTAAACCTTACTTGGGGGTTACTTGGACCCAAAATTTCTAATTTTTTGGAGTTTCCGAACAAAACAATAACTAAATTCCATAACCTGTGCTGATAACAAATTTTTTACTATGTTTGATATATTTTTCGATAATTTAAAAGCTTTTTTGAACAAACTTTTTCGCTGATTGTAATAAAATTTTTGTTTATTAAATTGGGTCATAGAAACCCCCAGGTTGAGGCTACTTGGACCTAAGCTTGGAAAAATGGGAATTAAATTCATTAAAATAATTGTGTAGGTAGGGAGTTTAGCACCGATGTAGAAAAAAAGTTTCAATATAGATATAGAAGAATTAAGATATCATGGTAATACGTATCAGAGATACGATTTAAGTGAATATTTCATTAGATGAAGGATTTCATTATGAAATGTCTAAAAAGTTACGAAACCCTTTCTCAATGCAGTGCGTTTTCTTAGAAACCAGGAAAAAACACTACAGATTTTAATACGTATCTTACGTTCAGGACAGTATTCTCCATAATTTCGCTTGATATCATTAATGATTAATTGATATCGATGTAATTAAGTGACGGTATACCGACGACGGCTGAGAGCTGCCTCAAAGCCGCCCGACCAGTACTTGTGTACATCAGGGCGTGTGGAAGCACTGATAATCGTGTTTCCTTCGGTCATGTCACCGGCACTAATTAGACGCTAACAACTCGTAAGTGGGACGGACAGTAATATATCATGTGCTTGAAACAAAGCTAAGGAGAGGCAGAACAACTTTTGAAAGTTGAAATGGGAAAGTGACTCTGTTTTCAGATAAAAGGATAATAATTTGTGTATATCGAAACAAGGTTGATAATGGATCAGAAAACAATATTAGAACATGTAATCAACAAGCAATTTCCCAATTTCCACAATAGAAAACCAAAACATATAGTGAGCGTAGGCAGATCCTTATTTATGATTCAAAACTTCAACTATATATTATGAATAAAAAGGGGCTTACTGGCTCTAATCAGATGGAATTAGTACGTGCCTACTATGTTTTTTATTAGTTTATTGATTTGAAGCATCCGAGATATTGCGGTATTCGGGGTTCTGCCAAGACAAGAAAGACTTCCAGCCAAAAAAGAAGTAGCTGCATTAATAAAAGCAAAATTATCTACAATTACCGATCAAAATATCCCGAATCGATGTCACTGATTACAGTCACCTGCTTTCAATATTTTGGCCTACTTTAATTTTCATGGTAAATTTTGGTAGTAAAACTAATCAATCATGAATTTTTCAATCAGTTTTAATACGATAATGATGTTTTGACGCTTTAGACGATGCGTTTTAGTATAATCCTGCATTTAATAGGCAGCCATTGAGAGCTTAATCGAAGCTAAAATGCGCCTAAAAATTGTTCCATATTCAAATCGCATAGATTAACGGATAATCTACAAAATACGCACTATCCTGCACAGCGTCGCTGAACGTACGAAATTAAAAACAGCGCAATGTGGCCTCTGTATTCTGGGCCAACTCGCTGCGGTGCGACCAGTATTGCACGTAATTTCCTTTCGCGTCGCTATACTACCTTATCAAACTAGGTTGATAGGAATCGCTATTCGCTCCACTGCGCTACCTCAGCTCAGCTGCTCTCTCTCTGTATCCGGTATACGATGATCGGAGGTCTCTGGCAAAAGTAGGAAGAAAAGAACGGAATTGATTAAATGGGAGAGAGAGGAAGAGAACAGTTGGAAAGAGGCAATAGAAGGAAGGAAATTAAGGAAATGTGATAGAGGAGATGGAAATATGTGGGAGGGGCGAAGATGCGAATAGGCGAGTGAAAGATTGAAGAGGAGAAGTAGGAAGTGGGTCCTTCGGAGGAGAGACGACAGGCTTCCGTCCGGAGGGGCGGAGGTTTTGGGGTGCGTCCTCACCCCCATCTAACCCCAAACCCAAACACCTCATTACCTCTTCCCAAGAAAATTCTCGGGCTCCGTGATGTCAGCGAACAAATCTACTCCCCACCGCACGACGAATAATCACAGTCTACCACCGCTACCTTTCTCTCGCATTCTCATATGTTATATCCCTTCTCACCTTCCTTTTTCTCTCGCTTTCCTATGTTTCTTTCACACTTGCTCTCATATTTTCTTTTACTTATCCCTGCCACCTCCGCAGAAACCCAATTCTTCCTAAATCCCTTTTCCAGTTTCTCCTCTTCTATTCATTTTATCTTCCAATGTTTCTTTCCTCTAGATTTCCGTCTCCCTCTGATGGATAATGTACATTCTTTTAATAATTTTAACTATGTTTTTCTTGTATTTTGGTTTTGTGCTTTTTTCCGTTCTCGATGAGTGTAATAAATTCTCCTTATCCTTATAATTAATCATATTTGATTTGATTTCATGGAAAGACAATCTGTAGAAGTAACCACAAGATTCATTATCATTATAATTATTATTACAGGAATGGAGAACACAAGAACCATCAAAAACGGTGATTCCGCCCAATACGTATTTCGCTTCCGAAGGAAGCCTCTTCAGGAGTACGGATTGAAAGAGTTTTTACCTGTAACTTTTGCTACTGTATTTTTACTCTGTACCCCTGAAGAGGCTTCCTTCGGAATACGTATTGGGCTGAATCACCGTTTTTGATGGTTCTTGTGTTCTCCATTCTTGTAATTACTCTGCCATCAGTGGTCTTTCTTAATTAAGTTTATTAACATGACCCATTTTAGCTACGCTGCCATCATCAGGTAAAAAATAAAATAGAAATGCAGTCTCTTATTGCTTAGAATATAAGAGACTACGTTTTTAATATTTTAACCTGATGATGGCCATGTGGCTGAAACCGTTCGTTATAATAAACACCTTGTGGACATTATAAAGTTTTCTTTATTCCTTTAGATTCTCCTTTTTTTTGTCAAATTTTCGTTTTGTTTCAAAACCTACTGTTCCTGGACATTGAAAAGGTTTTTTGAAGTCTCTTCAGATGTAATCGTATATAACTTCTTGTTCAATTTACTACGCCATATCCATTCTCACGGTCCATTATTGTTGCAATTCAACCTTCACATTCGATCGTTCTTATTGGTTTTCTTTTTTCTCCCTGAAGCTTGCTTTTTCTTTCAGCAGTCACAGATTTGTGTTTCGTTGCTTTCTCTCTTTCTTTATTTATTCATTATGATAAAACCATGATCGTTTATTGTAATAAGTTGTTTATGTCCAGTTTGAGTAAAATTGAGAAAATATAAATTATACATAACACATTGCATATATACGTTTATTTTAAATTATCTTCAAGTTTTCATTTTTATAAAATTCGCGGTTTATGCATTAAAATGTTCATGAATAACGTAATAAGATTTATTAATTTTATCGATTTAATAAAATGCAAGCCATTAAATAACTCGCTAGAGTAAACAATGGACTCACACTGATTTCATAATAAACGGCCAACACCTTAATTTCTTCGAGGTATTGCCGTTACAGTTATAAGTAATGAGTTGCACTTTTGTTATCTACCGAATCCGTTAACGATGAAAGGAATGCGTAATGTCATAAAAACTACCTACTCTCATTCTAGCTAAATTAGAAAATTATCTAACCTTTTTTTCATCAATTTCTATCCTTCCCCAGTTTTTCCCATTTACCTCGCTCTCTTTCTCCAGTGTACTTTTCTCCTTCTCACCCCTATCTCTCTCCATTTACCTCACCTCGAAACTGAATCGCAGCTTTCAATCCCCATTGGATGTTTATGGACCGAAATGAGTTGGAAGGGGTGAGTGGAAGACACGCAGGTTAAAAGGATTTTGTGTGCATGGAGAAGCTACAATGGTTTTTCTCTTATCCGGAGTTTGGATTTGGCAGGATTTCCACTGCGGATATTGCGTGCTGAGGTCTCTTTCCGATTCAATGTCCCGCCGTCCTTTCTGGAATGGTCTCCTCCGGAGAAATTTTATAAAGTTATGGGAGACATCCGTGGATATTTAATAGAGGCCCAAGTTCTCGTTTTTGCCACCGCAGACTGCCCTCGCGTCCTTTGTTGAGGGTCAAATTCAATTGTCTCGAGTATTCGAGTACGAGCAACAACATTTTGCAAACATGTCTCAAAGATTCGCAACAGCTTCTATGCTTCATTTAATCTTCATAAAAATCGACCATGTTTTCATATGCGAATGGAACGGAATAGAAGTCAAAGGTAAGAAGATTGACCAATGAGATATATAGTAGTAGTAGTATTATTAAAAGTGCTTTGACAGCTTAGGTCATTTCGCGCGTGGGCCCCCACCGGGAATCGAACCCGGGACCGCTTTCACCGAAGTCGAACGTGTTGCCCACTTGGCTATCCGGGAGCCCTTAATGAGATATTTTCATAAAATATCGTGTTACGATTTGCTGATAATTATTGATGGTGATATGATGAGCTTTATGATTCCATTTTTTAGGAAAATTTATTTTTTGTTGTTGTACATGCTGGGTTGGAATTTTTCATTAATTCAACTGGTTCCGTTTTTCTACCATGACTCGTCTGACCTGAATATGACACTGATTGAAAAGTTAACCGGTAAAGTAAAATCTTCAGGGAGCGGACTTCATGTTTCTTAAATCTTATTCCTAAATATTATTAGTTATTGATCGAATTGTATTTAAATTGGCTGAAATGTCTTAATGGTGAACGATTCTAACAATCCTTGAACTTTGAATAACTTTTGAGGTATTTATTTTTGTAATTACCTCTACCTCTCTCACATTCGATAGGTTTACAGTAGGAAGAATTTTCTAAAGCCTTATTAAAAATAATTAGTTGTTTTTTATAATTCATATTTTAGAGAATGGTACAAACGTTTCTTACTCCGTCACCCAAATTTGGAAAAATTAGAGGTGTAAAATTTACTACTTCGAGAAAACTTTTACTACTGTGAGAAAACCTTTTGATAAAAATATATAAAAATTCCAAAGCTCATGTATATGCTGTAGTTTTCTTGGCAGAATTCAAATGATTGTTCATATTTGAGTAGAAAATAACAATAAAATACAAACTAAAACCATTATGTAAGGTTCGTTTTCCTTAAAAGCGAATGAAATATTCGTACGATATACGCCTTTGGTTTGTTTTCAATTTAAAGACACATTTTCAGCGACGAATTATCTAACCAAATAATTAATTCAGTCAATGAGGATAAAACAGTCATCTTAACATAAGGGATAACATCAGCCTTCACTTCGTGGAACCTTCTAATATTATTCATGGCGAAATAAAATATTATGTTCCAATTTTCATTTCGTCAACATTCGCGAAATATTTTGTTTCATTTTTATTTCGCCATGAATAAGTCGTCTTAATTTTGTTGGATATTTCTTCAGAGTGGGAAAGTTTCTTCCATCAAGTAAAGAAGATCTAATGGATGGTAGGATAAGCTTATGACGGAGATCTTTGGTGGTATTTCATAACAATTCATTACCAGTAGTAGCTAAATTGTCTTTCATTCGGGAGAACTATAGAGGAGAAAGAGTTCGGATAATACGGTAAAGGGCTATAGGTTTGAAGAGCGAAGAGATAGGACGGAGAGAAAGATAGAGGCGCGAAGGGGCGTGAGACAGCAGGGGATTGTGAATTTCTGGGTTCCGCCGCTCACCCCTCCCCTCCCCCGCAAATCGATCTCGGTTTCCATGGAGACACTTCCGGTTTCGGGGGCCGCGCAGTTTGCCAAGAGGGACCCAAAAGACCTCGAAGTCGGTTAGGGTGTCGGTAGGAGGAGACGATGCTGGAGTCTCAGGAGATCTCTCATAACGGCGATGAGAACTTTCCTTCGCGAGAACCGTCTAATTTTGTCAAATTCCTTTTGAGACAGAAATTTGGAAACTTATAATTGCTAAGAATTCATTTTTAGCGAAATAATCCTAAGAGGAAACGCGGGGTTTCTGCCATCCGCTGATCATTTTTGTGTTCCAATAATCTGCCTCTTTTCCATTATCTACTCTAACAAGCCTACATGTCTCTTTGTGAATAAAATTGTTCGTTTGGCTTTTTTCAAAATTTAAAATAAAACCAGGGATCGATTTTTCACAAGGAAAGTACGAGTACGTCTCTAAGCTTTTGGTTGAAGAAAGAAAGTAAAATTTGAATGTGAAATAAAGCTTCATTAAAAATGCCATGTTCTCGTGAGTAAGCATTTACAAAATTCGTAAGCTACTGAGTAAATACGGTGATAACTATATCACCATTCGGGGGCTCCCAATAAGTCAAGTGGGTTCTCCTCTGATGAAAGCGGTTCCGGGTCCGATTTCTCGTCTTAATCCCTTAAAAAAATACTGCTACTGCCGATTTAATTCTTTTCGATTTATTCTGATTCATTCTGATGTATTCCGATTATACAAAGATAATTTTGTAATAGCATTGTGACAGTGCATTAACACTATATATATTTCCAATATTAGGATTTATTGATAGAATTAACTACATTCTAGCCTGCCTCAACCAAACTCAATTGATTGTTAATAGAATTAAGTCAGTGTTTATCTGCGTAATTAGGAACGACTTGGTCCCGTAATGAACATTTAAGGAGCCCAAAAGTGGTTAGACAAGGTATCTAGCAAGACGAAGATTCCTTTCTTTCACACCTTTACCACCCTCCACCACCGAAAGAGAAATTCATCTTAATAATTATCTTATTTTATGCCGAGGTCCAAAATATTTTCTATCTCAAGTATTTTTATTGATATTTTGTCTGGGTAATGCTTGTTCTAGTACTAACAGTAGACACTGAAATTGGAAACTGAACTAAGTGAATTCCTTTTTCAGATCAACTAAATTCTTCGGTTATTTGTTTATTTTTAAGGAGGAGAATCAAGATTTACATTTTTGAGGACGCTATTTGTATTTTATTGTTATTTTTAGAGCCTATATATTTAAATATAGTGCTTTACATTAGTCACTTCATTAACAAATCAACTAGCATCCAGTTACTTATGGAGGGAATTTTACATTATCGCACATAATAATAATAATAAGATCGTCTTTATTTGGGAGAGTTTGAGACAATACTGCTCTTCCATTCATCTCGTCGTCATATTCCATACTGTTATTAATTTAAAAATACAGTAGGAAGATATTGATGAAGGAAATGTAGACATAAAAAACCAAGAGATTCTTAGGGAATAAATTATCCACTGCAGAAGGGGGGTGTGAAAAATCTTCGCACTCTATCGATATTAATAGCTAAAAGTTGTGAAAGAACACAACAAAAGCAAAAAGACATGATAGATTCACTTCATATACACATAATAAATGCAAAGTCGATAAATACACAAAGTGGTAATAAATCAATTATACATACATTAAAATGTGTTTGCGTATGCTATTTTGGGTTATCGTCACGGCTTAGTATGTGTTAATATTTGTATGAAACTAAGATGCCCTCGAGGCTCTTCAGTAGCTTCTTTGGTTTCATAATACGTATTATTTTGGTGAACATGGTATTATCTTCGTATGCATATATTATTTTTTTTCAGTATATAGGCTGATTCAAGCACCGGCAGTTCCGCCGTAATGAGCCTTTTGTTCCAACTTCCCGTGAAAAATTCAGAATAGTAAGGTGTAGTAATTTACAAAATATAAAAAATACCACGGAATCATTTTGCAGGCAGATGGAAAGATTATGAAAGCTGCCATCTTGCAAACAAACGAGGTAGTGAGTAAGTAATGTCGTAGCATTGTTATTTTCGCGACACCAAATGTTTCGAGCATCCTTGCAAAATTCTTGTACGTCGAAGAGAATGCAGTGACGAAATTTCAAGACTCATGAGTGATCCAGGTAAAGATCTTGGAGTGTTTGTTCAGAATGAAAGAGAAAATATCAACGCTTTCAAATACCTACAATTTCAAGTGGATTGGAGAAAAGATCTGCATATAATGAGAACATATATGAAAATGTATACCCTACTAATATTTTAGGTTCTAGTAGTAGAACCGTTAAAAGCGCTGCAAAAGCTGATATTATTTCGCACCTATGGGATACATTTTGTTATCGCCGATTATTTGGGAGTATTGAAGTTCCTCTTTGAAAATTCTTCACGATCTCGAAATACCTGTAACAAGGATCTAGATTAAAAGGTCTCTGGTAATTGTTTCAAGATTGTTGATCTGTCTGAGACAAAGAATGTTACCACCAAAATATCTGCCAACTGATAAAATTTTAGTCCTCTGTATGTTATTAACGATTTACAATGTAAAACTTTTAAATAGTAATATGGAGAAAGGGATATCTAGTTTTTGCTGCCACGCCGTATATCGTAATTTGCATGACCTCAAGCGTTAAGCTACTAGTACAAGGATGTATCTTACATATATAGTGGTATCCAAGCCCTGCAATGCGTCCAAAGCGTAGCAGGGGGCTACGCCTGTCACATGTTGTATGATAATGTACAAATCCCTTCAAAAATAACAAAACGTGAGAGAGAAGCGGTTTCTTCTTGGTCCTTATTCTTGCCTTCATATCACTTAAATCACTTCATGATTTATGTTTATAATGCTTTTGAAGACTTTATTGAAATTTTTTAATATGTCCAATTATAAACTAAGAATGCATCGCATTCCAACTTTTAGCTCCTGTAACACGAAGGTTTCCCATTCTTGGCTTCGCTAGTTAAAAAAAAGGAGGTTAGCGGAGACTCAATCGCAAGTATTTCATATGAATGCAGCGGTAAATGCCTTTCGATAGTTAATTAACACTTTTGCTAAGAAAGACAGGTACATATAACTTAAGGAAGTCTTTCAATGCCACTAAAAAGTTTTGGTGTATTAAATATAGACAATAACGCTATGACAATCGAAACAAACATACCTGAATTCCCTGTAATACCCTTAAATGTGCTACTAGATTTTAGACGACGAGATTCTAGCGTTGAAAAATTTCCATAAAAAACAACACGTATTCCATCACTGAAATCAAAGAGGAGCTAAACCTGTCTAATTCCTAATAATTATTCATGTTTATGATTTTGTAGAATGAGCGCCAGTTTTGTGCCTCTTTGATTCCATTAATCATAGAGTTCCACTAGACATCGCTGAGGAAGATTCATTTCAATGTACCTCTTTGCTTTTGTTGTCGGATCTGCAAATCGTAGTCCAAATATTGGCTGCGACGACGTAGGCGCATGTGATTCTCATATCTCTCACGGTCAGCGCTAGACGTGCGACTTCTTCTCGGTGTTGATTTTTACACGGAATACTTCACCTCTTGGGGCGAACATAATAAAACGCCTTTGCCAACGCTCTTTTGCGGCATTGTATCGCTTTTGTGCGTGGATTTGTGCTCTCGCGTCGCCCCCAAACGATCCTCCCCCTTACTTTCAATCTTCCTATTTTTCGCTTTAGCCTCCATCGTGTTAGCCGAGGAATACGCAGGTGATCAAAGGCAGTTCACGGTCGGGGGAGCGCGGTATGAAAACCGTGCCGAGGGATGCAAAGGAGAATGAAGGAAAAAGAGAGTGTGTGCTCGCGGTAGTGTGTTTATATGTGAATGGTAGCGTGGGAATCTCTTTGAAAAGAGATGGGAGTTTCTGCTGCCCTGAGGCTTTAGACACGAGGTCCTCACCCTCCAGTAGAAAGAATGACTGAGAACGTGGAAGGTTTAGAATGTAGGAGTGGGAAAGTTGAATCGGTTGAGGAGTGAGGTGAAGATTACGGTCTGATGAGTTGGTAATGAGATACGGTAAAGAGAGGATTCATATTCAGCGAAAAATTAATCTAATGGATTTTAAGAAAATAAATAGCCATACTTTACACTTATAGTACCGGAACTGTGTAAATTTCTCGTTCCTCTCCCTCCCTTGGATCAGAAATGTCAAGTAATGTGTCAAAACGTTCCATCTCTTAAAACAAGTGACGGAAATTACAGTAAAACCTGCCTTAAGTTACCAGCCAATGGAGGTCACATTAGATATTTTTGTTAGATTAGGTTATAAGATGTTTGTAGAGCTTTTATAATCAAAAGGAGTTATAAAAAATACTCTAAAATTATTTTTTGCAAAAAATCATTCATTTAAGTTTAGAATAAAAATATAGAAAGAGTATGAAATTAAACATAGTCATAAGAAATAAGGCTTAAAGATTAGTTTTCACAAAGTAGATTTTATTTTTATGTGTTTTTATGAATCCGTCTAATACTATTCGTATTTTTCATATTTGGCATATTTTTTAAATCAAGTCAGATATTATCAGGAGATTTGAGGAAAAACCCATTCTAATGTTTTTCTTTTTAACTTTCCATATATTGCAAACTTTTGGAAATTTAACCTTTTTAGAAAAATACAGAATGTAAGAGTTACTGATTTTAACTGGTCACTATAAAGGTGGTATATTTCGTTGGTAGTTCCTCATATAGGTGGTCACAGGTCACAGCAGAGAGGTGGTCACTACAATACACTAAAAATAATGCGAGTAATTCATATGCCTTGGGTGGGGAATGTGAAAACTGGTCACATTAAGCAGATAGTCATTATACGGAGGTCACATCGGTAGATTCTACTGTACATGAAACGATTATTATCCTAAGTGTGATATCGAATGAAGAGAATTGCAATGAGAAGTTAGCTTGAGCAAATTAGCAAAGTGAGCAAATTTCATGGTCGGAAGACAGTCATTATTTATTTATTTGTTTGTAATTACGCTGCAATTCGGCCATCTGGCCAGGTAGTAGGTTATCAAAGTAAAAGCCAATTTCTGTGCACAGATTAAGATTAGGCACGTTTTAGGTAATGCTATAAGTACATAAATATCGTGGGAGTTAGACTTACAGATGCACGTTATGCTGGCTTCTCATAGATAGATGTATTTAAGTGTATAAACTTCGATGATTCTAGTTAAAACTACTCTGTGAAGGCAGTGTCTTCTGAAGTTGACATTTAAAATGACAAAATAGAAAAGTTGTAAAAACTTATTATCAGATTGAAAAAAAATAATAATCCAAAATTTTACTTGGAAACAAAAAATCTGCATCGGCCGGGAATCGAACCCGGGCCGCCCGCGTGGCAGGCGAGCATTCTACCACTGAACCACCGATGCGATAAAAGCATCAAAAAAGACACCAAAGAACCTTTACTTAGTTGTAGTAAAACGTCAGCAAATTAGATACTGATATCTGACTCTACCTGTTGTTGAGAAATTCTTCGCTTCTTACTGAATTACTCGCTCACTTCTTTCTTCTACTTCATGTCTCTATTCTTGCATTTATCAGGAACATAACACCTAATATTTTTTCGGGAAGCATTCCTTGCTAAGATAAGTAAGAATGTAGTAAACGTTTGGAGCCCAAAGTATGCGTGATTTTTGCAATGAGCCCTCTGATATTATTAGTTGCATAATAGTAACGGGTGTAGTTTGCGAGAATTTTGTACGAGACAAAATGATTGTATCGTCCGTAAATCGAACCCAGGGACGCCCACGTGGCAGGCGAGCCTTCTACCATCGATGCTATATAACAGGGGTGGCCAACAAGTCGATCGCGATCGACCGGTCGATCGCGAGGCCAATTTCGGTCGATCGTCGATGGCTCGCAATTTCTGGGGTGGAATTCCGTGTACCATGGACCTTGAAGCGATTGTAGAAGACAAAACTTTCTAGCAATAGTTTAATGCATTCTGTGAATTTGTCAAGGTCATAAATTCCTAGAATTCTGACAGCATGACTCTGTGATCTCCGCCCATCCAGCACATTATATTTTGACTTATGTGTTACACTTGTCACCGGACGCAACAGTTACGACTCGACTCATCGAAGAACAGAGTCATTGAATATTTGGTAGTGTCATACGGTAGCTTCCTTTCTTTTGTATTAACAGTATAATTATTAATCAACATTATTTATCCTCGGTGAACACGTTGAGTTTCAATTTTTCTTCTGTTTAAAATGTAAGTACGTTTTCTTTGTTTTAAATTAAATTGCTTTTCTTACCTATCTATTTACTTAATAAGTGAGCATTCTCGGCAACAGATCTCTAAACTGCGGTCATTACACTGAGAGAAAAATAAGGGACAGTATTACAGATATATTAGGAATAACAATAATTCTATTTAAATTAAGAAGTCAGTATTGTAAACCGTAATGAATATATTGTAACTTTAACATACTTCTTGTAAATTTGAATATATCTATATTAGATTTTAATATACTTGTATTGCTGTCCCCGATCGTAATATGCAGTATTGTTATTATTTCTCTAAATGTAACGGAGATAATTGCCGCAGTTCATGAGTTTTTGAATTTTCTAGGAAAATATTTAATCTTTTAATTGTCATATTTCTTTGCATTCTAGTATACCCATGGACATGAGTAGTAAACCGAAAANTAATCTGTACAATAAAAGTGCTAATTTAATACCGCAACACGCCTGATGTGGACTTGCAGGGTACATATGTAGGTATACTACTCCGAAAGAATTTCGTAATTATTTCAATTATTAATAAATTAAACTTTCCCTCGGAATCTATTATTATGAATAACGTTACTAGTGAACCAATAGCTCGGTGGCGAAATCAATGTCAAATGCAAAGATATTGATAACTGTTCTAATATATATAATAGAATTTACAATAATCGATTTTCCAAAGTCCCTTTTCGACGGCTGCAGCACACACTACACTTGTAGTTTACCTTTCCTCGTAAATTTGACTGATTAACATGTCTGAAATATCTTCCTCTTGAGTTTCCTTACGAATCGATTAAAACCAATCAAATAACTTCCTTCAACATACAACTGGAAACTTTTCTAATGTCTGAGGATATAAATTATTACGATACTACATAATTTTTGCATGATCTCTCGTTCCTTCTTTTAAGAAAATGATTCGGAGAGATCTTGCATAAATAGACATTGTACAATACCTTTAATATTGTATATTCTTGTTTATTCACGCATCTCGACTAATATATCTTTTTTCCATCCCCAATATTCACATAATTGTTTTTTCCAATCTATTATTTTCTTTCAACTAACTTCTCATGAAATCCATTTCCTCGACAGTAGCTTGTTTCGGTTCTTCGTACTCATATCTCACTATTTTTCAACTTGAGATACTACTTTTACGGATTTGCTACGTCTCTTTGCTCCTTTCACAGCACTAGATTATAATCCTTCCTTTTGCCGTTATCCCGTCATATACTTCTTAATTACTGCTCAAACTGCTTAAATCATATCCCTCTTAACAGGGGTGGCCAACAAGTCGATCGCGATCGACCGGTCGATCGCGAGGCCAATTTTGGTCGATCGCTCGCAATGTCTGGGGTGGAATTCCGTGTACTATGGACTTTGAAGCGATTGTAGAAGACAAAACTTTCTAGCAATAGTTTAATGCATTCTGTGAATCCCGGGTCTCCCAATTGCCGGTCTGGTGCTCTGTCCGTTGAGCTATCCCGGCAGAACATTTCTCCAAGCCATTCGGGATACTTTACGGGTAAAAATCGATAGGTAAAAGTACGACAGAACCGGTATTAGAACCTGGATCAACTACTTAACTGGCGACTGCTCTATCCAATTGAGAAAGAGTAATATTGCTAAAAGTGCTTAAATAGCAGAGGTCATTCCTCACATTCCACCGGGAATCAAACCGGGAACCGCGAACGCGAAAACCATTTGACTATCAGGGAGCTTATAGCCAATTCAGCCATCTTGCCAGAACATTCAGTCATGCCGTTTTATCCCAAGAGAATCGTCCTATATGCACAATTTCTTGTGCTAAGTAAACCTCTTCCTTGAAATAAAAATGTTTCTGCATAATAATCAATAATTTACGTAATAATTCTCGTTGTTGGTCATTCGCTAAATTTAGATTCTATATAAGGCTTTTAAGAAGTACTCAATAAGAGAATTTGGACGATTAATTGCGAATAATCAACGTATCCATTAACATTATTTTTAATATACTGTACTGTACTATATA